>JAGFPH010001373.1:113563-130937 GCA_018207615.1 Philaenus spumarius
TTTTTCATACCCCTTAGTGATAAGGGCTACGCCCCAGTGGCCCTCAAAGTTTCAATGTTAATCTTATGGAAGTTCAATCTTAAGGAAGAAGAAGAAAGATTTCTTTTGATTTTATCATGGGCACAAAAAACAGCTGTTCGTATGAAAAGCTTAAAACAGCTGATTTTGATCAACAACTGATTTGGATCAAAAACTGAATATAATTTTAGGTTAGGCCTACAATGGGCATTTTTTTTTTACAATGAACTAAAACACTTGGGCTAATTATTAGTATCAGGTTGATTTGTCTATCCGTGCAAAGCCGGGTCGGGCCAGAAGTGGTACATTCATTTCTTACAATATCACCAACTCCTAAGGGGGGGGTCAGGGGGGTTGGGGGGGTGGGGGGGAGAATAAATTATAATAACTTAAAAATAATGTTTGCCTTTTGTTATTTATATATTCCCTCATCGTTCACAGCGCTCCATGCCTATTTCACGCATATACCACATTCTTAAACACTTACAATAATTAAGCTATTTTTTGTCTACACTAGAAATTACTTGAAAATTATTTATAAGGCAAAACAACGTTTGCCGGGTCAGCTAGTAACAATACAAATCTTTAATTAATCAATAATTATAATTAACAATTTATATTTGAAATATTGTCTGTAATCTAGGGATGGGTCGATTCTCGATACCGATTCTCGATACCACCAATACTTTAGCTTTGGTATCGGTATCGAGAGTCGATAGCCGAAACTCGATACCGATACCAAGAGATACTCAGTTGTCAGAACTGCCCGTTCTCGTATAGACTCCGTGAATGTAATCTCCGGTATTTGCAATCGCATTCTCTGTATTTTAACTCAATTCAGCATTTAACAATAAATATCAGTAGGGAAAATGTAAAACATTATTAATTTTATGTAAGTAGACATTTTCTCCAGTAAAATGTTTTAGGCAATTGTTTCCTTTCTTAAGTAAACGCTTCTTGTTTTATTTTTATTCATGCGTAGGCTGTTATTTGTACACAAGAAGTCTAGAGTAGGCTCAAGGTCAAACACTTATTGATTCGTTTGTTATCGTGTCTATAGAATTAGGGTGTCTACTGCGAAGAAAAATAACACATTTTATAGATCGGTAACAAAAGTATAAAGCAATAATTTTATTTGTTTGAAATCGGGTAAAACTTGTTAGGACTTACGTTACCCGTGATTTATGATTTTTATGGGAGACCCGACGGAATTCCTTTGTTTTACTTTTTATTTAGAGATGAGTCGTTTCCATTTTTTTTTTCGGTTCCCGGTTCTAGAGTCAAATCGGTTCTATTTATTATTCAAGGAATTTAACAAGAATTTAAGAGTAAAGTATAAGATTTAATTTGAATACTGAAATGATTAAGTATGCTATGTACAGATAATTAAATACAAGTATTCAGCTAAGTTAAATTACAGACAAAAGTCCATCACTTTCAAAGTCTATTATAAAATATTGCCACACTTTCGATGCCATTGCTGAATAGACTAGCCTACTCCGGTTAAGTTTCCACATATCCTCAACTAACTAAACTTAATCAAATTAATATGTTAATTCAGTATAGTGTCGATTATCCGAAAGAGGAAATGTACTGTAAATAAATAAATACATTACAGTACTGCACGTCGTGCACGTAATTCCGAATTTAAAGCTTTTTACTCGCATAATCATCCGAGTTGTAGATTTCAGGAAGTTTGTGCGCTCAACGGAACAGCGGCCGCTGTTGAGCCCTTCGTAAGTGAGTAGGCCTACACAATTTAATTACCCGAACAAATCGACGCTCTACTATTAACTAATGCGGTAACTAAAACAAAAATATTTAAATTTAATAAAAAAAAAAATGAATAAAATACTGCACTAAAACTGAATACTGTATTTACACAGCGTTATTAACTTGATATTACAGTACTTTGTAGTTTGTTCTAACAAGTTGTTCAGACTTCGGCGGGACTAAACTGACGCCGTCGAATCAAATTTTCGATGATTGAAGTTCCGATTATTTCTGAACTTATCCTAATTGAACGTTCAGAAACAAAACATATGATATTCCGAGTAACTCAATCCTAGTCAGTCGTAAAAAAATATTATTCCGAATAATTAAAAACTTGTTTTATTTTAAATGTAACGCATTCTGCTATTTTGTTACTGAAACTCTCACGTGTTTTTCATTGGACTAGGTTAATTGTATTTTCTTATGCGGACATTCCATTGTTTTCGGGAGTATGCATTTTCGTGGACATACGCTGTTGTATATTAAATTGCGTTTGAATGCCGCGTTTTATAAAATTAGCGCTAATAATATTCGGACGACGTATTCTTTTGCGGACATTCGTCATTTTATTTTTAATAACATTTCACCAATGGTAGTTCATAAAATTAGTACTAATTATATTCGGGCGTCGATTTTTTGCGGGCATTTACTGTGGTACTTAAATTATTTTTAACGCCGGCATTTTTTAAAATTAGCGCTAATAATATTCGGACGTCGTATTCTCTGCGGACATTCGTCATTTTATTTATTTTTTTTCGCTGCTGATTTTTTTTTTTTTTTTAGGTATCGGTATCGGGAATCGAGAATCGATTTTTCAAAGTATCGGTATCGGTATCTAGAATCGAAAAATCTGGTATCGACACATCCCTAATTATTACTTATTTAAATTTAATGAGAACATAGAATAATGATGATGATTTTAGAAAGAAAGTTCAAAAGTCTTAATAATAATTGTTCGTTGCACAAAATTTCCACTATAAAGGTTTTTGTGTGGATTTGGTTTCTTTGAATAAGGTTATAAAGTCAGATATGTTTGTATTAAAATGGTTTTATCTCACCCAAATTTGTTGTCTTGATTATCATAAGGATGTATCATTGTTTTAAGGAATTTCACTGCAAGATATAGCACAGATATTCGGCACAAAATATGTACGTCGATACTGTTCAATGGTTATTTCTGCACTAAAATTAAATTGTACTTTTTAGTCCATTGTTCTCCACGGGGTTCACATATAATCTCGTCACCAAAATCTCTGTCCCAGCTGATTTACATATGTTTAAAATGGATACAATATCTGATGATTGAACATGATTTATGATATGATACTTATATAATTTTTTTTTTATATTTTATTTTATTCTATCTAATTATTCTTTAGTTTTAAATTATTTTTTAAGAAACAAACTCTTATTTTATGCCTGAATTATTAATTTGAATGTAGCGGCTCGTATTGTCGTCAGCCAATCAGAAGTGTGCTGGAGGCGGGGCTATTTTCGTGTGTCGATTGAATTAGCGAAATTTCGTAGATCCGTCTTCTTTACATGCTTCGCGTTTAAATAAATGAATTTTTATTAAAATTGTGAAATGTACGTTTGAAAGATAATTTAGTTCTACAGCCCACAAGATGTATCAATATTTTAGGATAATTTACTTTCATGTTTTATTCGTGTCAAATCGGTTGGGTTGTAATGTTGATTTTCTTATCCAGTGTCGTGTATGTCACTTGTTTCTTTAGTTATTTCTTTAATGGTTTTGGTTTATGTTTCGGGCCTTTTGAGATAAATGGTAAACATATTATAGTTCCTATAGGCTAAATTTTCTTTTATCAATTCTCTTTCGTATATTTACTATTAATTTTTTTCACATGGGACTTTATAATATTCTTATATTTCTAATGCTAAATTGAGTTGTCGAGTATCGTGGATATATCGCGTTGGCGTTCTGGATTTCGTGTAGGCCGAGATTAGTTTAATTAATAATTTACAACATAAATGCTGAACTGTTTCAATTATATACAGATACTGTGGAAATAAAGACAGACATGATAAAACTATAACGTTCCATGTGACTTACTCGCAGTTTGAAACCTCAACACCTTGGTGTGTAACAGTGGTAAAACATTTCGAGTGATGATCGAACCTTCGTGTACGGTCCACTCGGGGGTTACTGTGGTTCCATCTTCTAATACTTTCCGCCTTGGTTCCGGTTCCGTCAGATTCTTACTGTAATGTGAGAGACCAAACTGCGCTATCTGAGTGGGATAATAGTAGCCCTGGCTCTCCCATTGGGTGGACACTGGGACACCTGCACCACACATAAACCGTAAAGTCTGTTCAAATATTTATGAATACATTTTAAAATCTTAGGTAAAGGTAAGCTACTGTTAGTTTATATACTTCTATACTAATATTATAAAGAGGTAAAGTTTGTTTTTTTATTTGTTTGTATGTAGGGGGTAATCTTTGGCACTACTGAACCGATTGAAAAAATAGTTTTACTAATTAGAATAGAATAGAATAGTTTTGTTTTGCTTTTAAACATTTGTTTACAATGTAATTAGCAATAGTCCATTAAATTTAAATTCTTAAAATTTGACATTTCTTAAAATTTAACATATTTCTTAAAATTTAACATTTCTTAAAATTTATAATTTCTTAAAATTTAACATTTATTTATTTAAAACAGAATTCATATATTCCTCTAATGAATAGTAGGTGCTTTGTTTCAGGAAATCAGATATACACTTTTTAAAATTCTTTTCAGTCAAAGATTGTATAGTACCTGGCAGCTTATTATATAACTTAATTTGTTGAAAACTGTGGCTTTTATATGATCTCACAAGCCTGTTAAGAGGGGCAACCAAATCCTGTTTATTTCTAGTGTTATAGCTAGGTATGTCTTGAGCTGTGTTTAACAAACTGTGAAATATTCTGATTAACATAAATCAAATTTGAATAAATATATAAAGAGGGCAATGTCAAAATCTGTAATTTAGAGAAAATAGCTCTACAAGACTCTCTATCTGATAAACCTGCCAATATTCTTACAGCTTTTTTTGTAATAGAAAAACTTTGAAAGTGAGACTGGAATTACCTCACAGCCTAACACCATACATCAGCAGTGAATGAAACAAGCAAAAATACGTCATCAGCAGGACATCAAAACTGACAACCAACTTAAGTTTTCTCATTAAAAATAATACCCTCGAAAGTTTTTTTACATAAAGCATTTATATGTGGTTGCCAGGTAAGCTTATTATCCAAGTACAAACCTAAAAGTTTTACATGTTTTACATCACCATCATCTATAACTCCACTTCTGAGTGAAAACAGTATAATTAAAAGCTACACTATCCCTGAGTAACATAGGCTATAATTCATTTCGATAAAAACCTTTTTTTTTTATTTCAATATTTATAAATTTAGTCAGAAAAAATTCTTAGGTTAGGCCTAGAATGATAAACCAACACATGTATTTACATTTATTACTATAGCAACCAACTGAATAAAATAACAGATAATATAACTGTTTGCTCCAATAATTTTATTAACAGCTTATTTCAAAATTTGAAGCAATTATTTTTCTATGTCTAGCTTTTAGGTTAGGGTTTTAAAGTTTAGACCTGAGCCTTGCAGGTTCTTTTAACCATTATTATAACTGCTGTTATAAAATATAAGAAATAATTGTATTTGAACATTTAACATTGTTTATCATCTTAGTTGTGAGGTTATTATTAATCCTACACCTTTATTATATATAAAACATAACATATGTTTGTAGAATGTTCCATTGGGGGTTGGCGTGCAAGGGTCTCCCCTAGTAGGTTATAATTTAAAGGTTCATTGTATTGTAGTGAGGATAAGTGTTTTTTGTTGTAATGCCTATTTCTAAAGTTGTACACGTGTTGTTCTGAAAGGCTGTTGAGTATATTATATTATTATTAACTAGTTGGTACATGTGGCTTCGCTCGCAGATGTGATTAAATAATTAAAAGGACTATCGGGTAAATATTGTGCCTTACCATTACACGCAAATACAAAAAAATTTAAATCCGAGTTCCATGGAACAAAAACGCAGTCAGTTTCGCCCAAATTGATCTATGTATCCATTTTAGGCCTTCTAGCTATGCATCAATAAACGCTAAAAATTCCGTTTTCCGCCAGTTTGTTACTTATAACTCCCGAACGAAAATAAAAATTCCAAATCAGGTTTTGAGGTGTATTTAACATCTATGAGTACATTTCACATTATTGCATACTGTTTTGATATATATTTAACGGTTAAACCAGTGTATACAGTAATTTAAAACACAGACGATCTTGTCAAAGTGTTAAGCTTTTGATCCAAATCTGTTGTTTTATTTATAATGGTCATGTCCGTTCGCAAAAACCATAATTTTACATTGTTTAAACATTTAAAAATATTAGGGGTCTGAGGGTAGTAATTTTTTGGTTCGGGTCGGGTAGAAAATGTTTTACTCGGGTCGGGTCAGGTCGGTTAATGAAATATTTTCACTCGGTTTGGGTCTTGTCGGGTAGTGAAATATTTCACCCGAGTCTAGTTGGGTAGTGAACGAAAACTCGAAGCAACTGATGATGTTATATTTAGAAAATACAACTTTTTCCTTTAAATTTAGCACTTGTCTCAAAATTCATAAATATTATACTATTACTAGGCCTAATTAATAAGTTATTAGGTTACTAAAAACGTATCAGCCTAACCAAACTAAATGATTAATTATTAGGCTAATTGAAATATTATTTTTATTCCCAAAAGTAGGACTACTGATTGCGGATTTGGATTGGTATTTCTTTCATGATCGCTATCTGTTGCAAAACTCGTAGCCCTAGCAGTACTAGGACCGGCTTCACCGATATTTCTAGTGATAAAATTGCCGATTTTAAGAAATCTAAACTACACAGTACAAAAAGTACTACACAGTAGAAAAAATAAAACTATACAAAAAACTTTGGAACTAATAAAATAACACATCCGTTTCAAAAAAGAGAAACCTTTTTTTGTAACACAGATTGTAAATAACAACAAAATTTACTGTGATGTGAAACAAATCTGATGTTCATTATAACCTCAAACAACACAAATTCACAAAACACAGATTACTAAACAGAATAAAACAAAAGTGAACTGTTATGACTAAGAACCTTTCCGCCGAAAACTTTTACGTCGACCGGGTAAAAAACGTTGACATTTCGGCTTTGCATTTCATTTCTGGTAACATGCTTGTATGCAATTTGAAATGTTGGCCTTAGTTTAGAAAGCTAATAGAATATCATATTGCAATAACAGTTGTCGGAGAAAAGATTCTCTCGTAAAAAATTGGGGGAAATTATCGGTTAGTCCCGAAGTAACAAATTATACAACATAGATTATAATATACTTGACTGGTAGGCATACGCACAGATTATGCAAGACGATATTATTATAGTCATGTCGCACATCAAAACACATGACGTGTCTTTACTGCTTAGGTTTTAGACTTTTTTCCATCGGAATAATTGTGCTTTTATGTGACTTGAAGTAAACGACAGATGTCTAACTGGTTTAACCAACGTGATGTTTTGATTCCATATTTGTTTCATTTCTCGAGTTTTCTAAGTTTCAATTGTTGACACATTGTCTTTATTTTTTATATTGAAATAGCTTTTATCGACTTATTTTTGCTTTTTACCTATAAGGAAATTGAATTATTCATATTTTAATTTCTCACTACCGAATTTATCGGGTATTGAATTCCTCACTACTCTATTTTATCGGGACTGAATTCCTCACTGCCCGAATTTATCGGGTATTGAATTCCTCACTACTCTATTTTATCGGGACTGAATTCCTCACTGCCCGACTTTATCGGGTATTGAATTCCTTACTACCCGAATTTATCGGGTACAGCCAAAATACTTGACCTTATTCTAACCTATATTTCGAACCTCCGGTAGTGAAAAATTCCCACCCGAAACCCGAAAATTCGGGTACCCCTAAAAATATTTAATATTTCTGGGATAAAATGTAGCCTAGATTAATTTCTGAAAAGTCATCTACATGCAAATGAAAGTTTCGTCATAATTGGTTCAGCCATTCTGGAGATTAGCCCGGATAAACAGACAAAAATAAAAGTGTGAATAACCATAAGAGCTTAGAAAATTTTATTTATTTAGAAATCACAGACACTTCAATTTTATTTATATGTATAGATAAATCGTAAGTAATATTGGAGATCCTGTAAAACAACATTCATTTCAATGCTTCTGATTATTAACATTATCTGACTGGTACATAAAAGTTTACCCACCTTCAACAGCACTGACACACTTGACCCTTTCTCTGAGTTCCACGTTGTAGTTCTCAAAGTACAGAAATACACCTCTTGGTTCGTATTTAGCTTTCGGATAGTACACTTTGGAATAAGAATGAGACCATTCAAACCTTTCGTAGCCATCGTATGTTGCCAGCTTTCCATAGACCTGTGAGAAAAGTGGATGTTTAAATCAATTTTGTTCATAAAATTCTTATCCACATTTTCACGACAGACTTATGCTTCAATTTAAATAATCCTTCTACCATATAAAACATACTGATAAACCAGCTGATACCTGTGGCTTTGCTCGCAGATTAACCTCGGGCCTTACCATTACACGCTATTGATCCGAGTTCCATGGCCGAAAAACGCTAAAAATCCTGTTCTACGCAAGTTTATTGCTCGTAACTCGCGAAAAAACATAAAAATTACAAATCAGGTTTTGAGGTGAATATAACATCTATGAATTTCAAATTATTGTACACTGTATTAATATATATTTTACTGTTAAACCAGCGTATACAGTAAATTAAAACACAGACGATCTTGTCAAAGTATTAAGCTTTTGATCCAAATCAGTTGTTTTATTTATAATGGTCGTGTGACACTTTAAGTAGGCAAAATCCCTAATGTTGTCCATAATTTAAATTTTTTTAAACCTAGAACCGGCAACACATTTGTAACGCATGATTGTATCGAATATTTGACCAACTAAAAATCATCCAATCTCAAAAAGACGAAAACCGTTGGAAAGGAAATGATTTAAACTTTAATTTTTGTATTTACAAGTTTTTTCTAAAACGTAGTCATCGTTGCAGTTTATTAGTTTTCTACAAATCAATCGGCGCACGTAAATTCATTCTAAAACGTAATGTAATAACTCAACTTTCGACCCTCTCTACAGCCCGCCCAGTTCTTGCAAATTGACAAGACCGTAGTCTCAGTTTAAAGACAGCAACTGTTTTAAGGACAAGGACTGCTTATCTGAAACTGAAAAAGTGACTTTAGTGAACAGAATTTATTGACTAAATTTGGAATAAATTTTGTGTGAGAACGAGATGGTGAATCTATGGAATGCGCTGGGATTGGCTACGAAAGTTTGTGGTGTTTCTTTTTCTGAGTTAAACCTATACACCATTGGATCTGTCACAATTTTCTCTAAATAATGTTGCCAGCCAATCAAAAATCCGTCAAAATCATCTATACATATGGAGGCGTTTTGTAGACCCTTGCAATTGGTCAGTTTCCCAACCAATAAACTCGTAATACTATTACACGTGATATGGGCGTGATCCATGTCTATAATTAGAAATGTTTTGATGTGGCTTTATAGAGAATGCTTCAAGTAAGATTTCGTGTGAACCAAATACGTTTTGCTAGAAAGGTTTGTTGTGTAGGACCGGGGGAAACTCGGTGTTTTGATGGTCTCAAACCAAGATTCAAATTCTAACCCAACGGACATTTGTAACATGTGATGAATAGCAGTTGAAGCGCGCTTCGTTGTATGGCAAGCAAGGATGAGAAGTTTCCTCACTTTTGTTATTCAAGTAAAGATAATTCAAACACTCTTGTGAAATAGGAATTTACAAGTATACAATTCTTTTCTTTGATTTATTCTCTACACTTTGTTATAATAATATTTCATTTTTGGGCAAAGCATGTATTAGTAAATTACGTTTCAAACTTAGCATAGTTTTGTTGGGAGCCTTGTAGTAGGGACATAAAAACTGCTGTTTTCAAAATAATAAATTTGAAATTGGTAAATATTTTTATACAGTTCTATTAAGAACTAAATTACAAAACTTTTTTACATTTATGAAAAAAAATACAAAAAATGTTTACTACTTTTTATGTAGGCCTAAAGTTGAACTTTTTCATTTCGTTAATGAACATTTTTTGTTTCTTGAGCTAATAACTTTGTAAACTTTACAACTATCATTTTGTTACTGGCATATAAAAATTCTTTGAACCTTTCTCTACAAAAAAAGCTACGGAACACTTTTGGATTGGGGTTCATTTACTATTTTTGGCGAATATTTGAAAAAATGCTTGCACATGCCAAAAAAATAAATTTTTGTTAACATTGCCGGTTGTAGGGTTAAATTTTTAAATAGGAACCCTAAACATTTTCGGGATAAAAAGTAGCCTAGATTAATCACTGAATTGTATTAAAGTAAGAGAGTATTTAATAAATATTATTATTATTAGCTAGAGACAAAACTATTAGATCGATTTCGAACAAATTAGCACCAAACATATCAATTAGGACTGTATAGATGAACGAAAAACGTTTTGAAAATTTTTGAAAAGAAACCCGTTTTGGCCAATATCAGTTCTTATATATTATTATTAGCTAAACGAGAATTTTTAGAAAGATGCTGTTTTTTGCATATGGTAGGGTACATGAAGGGCTACAAATAAGCCAAATTTTATCAAAATCGTTAGAGCCGTTTTTTTATAAAAAAATAATAACTGACTTCTTTAGGGTTTTTTGGCCAAAAATGAGGTTATATTTCAAAAATTTTCAAACCCTTTCTTTTGTGCATCTATACAGGCCTAATTGACATGTTTGGTGCAAATTTGTTCGAAATCAATAGAATAGTTTTCTCTCTAGCTTTGTATACGTACAGGAAAACAGACAGACATTTTGTAAAACCACTTTTTTGGACTCCAAGGCGGTCCAAAAACGGATATTTCCACAAAAATCTCAACATCGATTTTTTTTACCATCACTATACTTTCTCTGTACTATACTATAGTGAGAAAGTAAAAAGAATGTTTTGCAAAATACCACTTAATAATTTAGCCCCTATTATTGAAACCCACCTCAAAATATTTGTGCAAAAAGGAGAAAGGTAGGTACACCTCTTCTCCCTCTCTTCTACATCCAATTGTATATTCTCCGTTGATGTTACAGTCCAACTCTTCAAAACCTTGAATCTCGTTGCCCGAATGTTCGTTTAAACCTTCCTGGAAAACCAGACATAAAGAGTGAAAGTAAAATTACTCTAAGAAAGTGCAATAATAAAACTAAATAAGGATAACAAATAACTATGATTAAACAAGAATATGCAGTAAGACCTTGATAATCCGGCACGCTCAGGGATCCGGTGATGCCGGATTATCGAATATGCCAGATTATCGAGGTCTTCCTTTAAAATGGTTTAAACAGTGAATAAACTATAAATAAATGCCGCTAACTGATGGGCCTCAGGTAGGCACGGCTCCATTCCCCTTTGTTGTTGGCTTCCGTTAGTTAGTACAGTTCTTGGTGGGGGTTTGCTATTTTTACTCCATCCTGTCACAAATTCTTCGAAGCCCTTTCGCTTCCAAACCGTGCAAAGCCAGGGTGTCTACTGGTCACGGAAAAGTCATGGATTTTAGTAGGGGATTACGGAAGTCACGGAAAAGTCACGTATTTTGCTGAAAGGTCATGGAAATAAATTTTAAAAGCCTAAAACAAAATCATTTTGTACATAAAATATTTATAATATAAGTTCTCTGAGCGCTGGATTATAACAAATATATAAAAAAAAGGTTCCATATACCTACACTATCGTGCTAGTGACACGCTAATGTTATAATTGCAATCATAGTCCCAGGCTTCAAGATGATAAAATATTTTTCCTATAATAACCTGATTAGTTTTTTATAAGACATATCTAGCCTTTAAAATAATTTTGAGCGGAGTAATTATTATATGTTAATGTTGCTTTAATGCCTTTTTTGCCGAAACATGAATATAAACAGGAACAGCGTTCGGTAAGCGGGGAGTATGGGCGTAGTAGGGAACACAGGAGCAGACAAGTTGCTCTATTGTTTGATGCTCAAGATGTTTGAACAATCGAGACAATCGACTAAAACATCACACAATCGCGTATCACTAGTTGGGTGTATTACTAAGAGAAGTAGACATAAGTGGTTTTAAGTATTACAGAATAAAGACTTTGTATATAGAAATTAGATTTTTTAAATGTTTACCCTAAAAGTCACTGATTTTTATTTCTGGGAACTAGTAGACATCCTAAAGGAGTTTTAAATCGAACAACTATTTACAAGAAATTCAATGTATCTTTTTCCAAAGACTTCAATTTGTTGAAATAATTTTCATTAAGTGGAACACGTTCAACAAAATACTGTCAGCAACGAAAGTGTTAAACGGTCCCTTTAACGTTTTTAAAAGACGACGAGAGCACATTGTTTTGAATCGGATTTTTAGGAGAAATTTTGATTGAAATGTCTGTTTTGGACAAGTTTATTGAGCAGTAGTTTTTTACACACTGTTTTTAACGGATGCGGAGCCAACAGACAGTGTAGACTGGGCTTAAATCTCTCAATAATTACAAAAACTGCTATTTTTAATGAGTGCAAATTTTCAAGATGATGGATGCCGAACTATCGGGTCTGCCGGATTATCGAGGTCTTACTGTACAACCATCAGTAACTACAAAAAGACAACCTGTTATTATAAACATTTAAAATTTAAATAAATTAGTATCAGAAACAATACAATCCTGGATAGAATAGAAAGTTTATAGTTTGAGCCAATTACTGACTCTTAATTTAAAATTCTTTAACCCTACGTTGGTCGAGGTCCACAGACAGACGCCGTTGGTCGACGGGGTGAGGGCAGCGCTAATGCCTTGTTTTAGCTATTATACGCGATGTATTTATTTGTATCACTGAAGCACAATTTGTTGTACATAATCTGTATTTTACATAGAAACATACGTATTTTACAAGTGAGTAGCATTGTTTGGAAAATAATAAAAACTTAATAAAATTTGCTTTTGAACAAATGTTGGTAAGTAAATTATGAAAAACTTAAAGACCAAAGTTAGTTAAAAATTATGAATCAAACTCTAGTAAGATTAGACGAAGTAAGATTAGTATTTACATTACATGAAGTATGGTTTTATTCTAGTCCAAATCTGATCCATTTTCAACATAGTTTGTTTTACATCATTCCTTAGATTGTTTTAAATTTTTGTAGAATCAATGTTTTTTCTACAATTGTTTTACAATTTTCCTTAGACAAATGTTTGTGTGTTCAGTTATTGCCACAATAACTAGGCCTACATCCGGGAAAAAAGATCCAGGCTTCCCTTGTCGTTTGTGCATTTTTAGCTTCTCCTTTTACATCTGGAAGATGAAGAACAATATTTCTTGCCAACCTTCGTCTACATTGAGAGGGTGCCTACTTGTTCTAGGGTGCCGGTTGTTCAGTAACTTTGTCCTTACCTATGTATGTTGGCCCGGTATTGAAAGTATTTCCGTCCTCTTCTTATTCTTCACCTAAACTGTTCACTGCCAGATTCATGGACACTATTATGTACAACAACCTCTTCATGATCAGAAGACAAGTAATGCGACCATTCAGAAGGAACCGCTGACGTGAGTTGAGCAAATTTCCAAAATTAAGTTTATAGGCCTATGTTTTAGGGTTTCAACCAACAATTTGGGAAATAGGTCTATTCACGACGGTGCTGATTAGCTGCAAAATGGTTTGCACGCCATACCGCATATTGGGAGTATCTTCAATACACAAAGCATTGCGTGCTTCGCACGCCAACCCTTATATTGCGAGTATCTTCAATACACAATGCATTGCGTGCTTCGCACGCCATACCGGTTATTAGGAGTATCTTCAATACACAAAACATTGCGTGCTTCACAAGCCAACCCCACGGTAGAATCCACCACATGGCTTTGAACCGGGTACTTTTATGGTATTTTACGTTTTGATCGATTTTGGGGGAACCAAACGAGCTATAAGGTCGCGTAAAAAAACAAAATATGCAGAATAACATTCTACATTTATATTTGTAGAAAAAACTCAAAAACAAATTCACTCTCGTAAATATAGTTACTTTCGGTCAAAAAATGTGCTTCCGGTTGTTGGATTTTTTTTGACTAACGAACTCGTCCGAGCGACGTAGACAACCAACATGTGTACCAAATTTGGCCGCTAGTGTGTGAAAACATATATACATATGATTTTTAATGACACCCTAAAACGTGTTCTGAGGATCATGATCGGTGCTCATTTGCTACTCCCGACCTTGGGTCTTACCATAAGGGCCACTGCAATAGCTCATTTTTCCTTTAGAAATTCGCTAATAATCGGTGGCATCCGTGTCCTCACTCTCAGACTCATAAAGCAGTCCTGCACTATTTGTTGCTTGTTATCAATAATAATTAATACAAAAACTATATGTAATTAAAAATAAGCTACAAATCCTAAAAAAAACAACCTGCGCAAAGTCGACTTTAGTAAAACAAACTGTAACGCGAGTGGTCGACGGGTGAACGCGGCGTTCACTCTCGTGTAGTTGTGAACAGTTCGGTGTCACGGACGCGACTGGAAATAAGATGTCAGCTCGACCCTCCACCTTATAACATTCCAACTGACAGTTGTTTGAAGTTTCAGGCCGGAAATTCTAACTTTCGATTATTCAGAGCAAATTCAAATTAAAAGTGAGCGACGCGCTCACCCGTCGACCACTCGCGTTACAGTTTGTTTTACTAAAGTCGACTTAAACGTAGGATTAAACTTGTCCAAGCTTCCTCAGGCAATTTATTAAAAAGTTTTTTTTACATATAAAATGGCTGTTGTTAGTTTTTTGAAGCCTTACAGGTATTGGATCTGTAAAATATTTGCTTCCAGTACTGTAACTGTGAATATCTTTGTCTGAGAATACTCTTAAGATTTTCCTTGACATTTAGTAAACAATAGTAAATATAGTAGGTAAGGTCAATCTTTGAAATTCTGTAAATACTGGCCAACAGCTATCTCTTTCTGGAACATTCATATTTCTTGATATTCTCTTTTGCCCAACAAAAACTCTTTGAGAACTACTGGTTGTTATCCCATAGTGTTATCCCATACGTCAAGTATGAATGGCAAAATTAATTAAAATGTCAATACTGATACAGGCCTTTAATTTGCACATTAAATAGGTACACAGTAGAACCCGAACCCCTCTAATCCGTCACCTTTGGGACTGGGGATATGGTCGGAACACAAAACAGGTCGGATTATCAGAAAATTACCCGCTGAAAAAACCAAACGCTATGACGGGTTTTCAAGCAATCAACGGTTCACTTCTGACATGATAAAAAAACACACAACTGTACACACAACAAAAACACTGTAACGGAAACAAAAGAACACAGTCATAAATCCAACGAACATTACGTTGTACGCGGTAGTTGTCGTGTAAAACGAAACCGCGTATAAAGGGCACTATTTATAGACTGATGCGATAGCCGAAAATAGAACATCATACAGCTTGGTATTGATAATGATCAAGTAGGCTTACATTAAAATGGATTTTAATAATTAAAACAAACGGTTTTGTTTTTCAAATTAAATTTTGACATTTTTTACCACGTAAAAGCGATATAGCGTAAAGCGGAACTGCGTATATAATGAGGACTGCCTGTAAACACTAAATACTGCACAGTACAGTACACAAAACATGCACAACAACAGAAACAATATCAGAGATGACGGAGCACTAAAGCGGACAAGCGATAACAGCAACTAAACAACAATGGCCCAACGGATGTAAGTCACTAATTTCGGCTCGAACCCGGTCCGATTAACCGGAGCGGCGGACCAGCAGAGGGCGGACGAGAGGGGTTCTACTGTAACTCTAGACAATTTGCTACATATATTTGTTATATGACACTACTCAACCGACAATCGAAATGTAGCCTATACCTAACAATTTCACAGTTTTAGTAGTACAATCTGTATACTCATTGTATAAGAATTACCTGAGCCTCAGCATTCGTTTGGTGTGACAGGTTAGGAAAATCACTTCCGCACCTTGTCCATACAGATAGAGTAATGAACACTGCGGCAACACAAAGACATGCTATCGCAGTTTTTAAGTTGAGCCGCATGTTTTTGCTGGTTTCAAAAGTCATTAACATACTCTGAAACACATAAAAATCAAATTAAAAAAAAACAATGCAACATAAAGTCCCCTCTGTGAAATGAGACAATAAATAATACTTTGACCACACTGCTGAACCACTGACGTTTTTTGAGCGGATTTCCAAAATTAAATTTATATTATTTAGAGTTTGGGAAATTGTTCTACTCACGACGGCCCTAAACAGCTGCCTGTGTGTGCGAAATATATTAGTAAAATTTGTTTGCAGCTAAGCCTTAAGCTTCGACTCACGGGCTCCCTTCGTTCCACTCGCAGTGGAAAAATTCACTTTACGAATTTGCACCTCGACCTTGCGGCCTCGGGTTATGAGCTTCGCTTGCAGCGTACAAACTCGGTTGTCGGCCTCCGATTAGAAGATGCCCCCACGGTAAAATCCATCACGTGGATTTGAACCGGGTACTTTTATGGTATTTTACGTTTTGATCGATTTGGGAGAACCAAGCGAGCTATAAGGTCGCATAAAATACAAAATGTGCAGAATAACATCCTACATTTATATTTGTAGAAAAAACTCAAAAACAAATACATTCTCGTAGGAAAATCTCAAAAAATATTTACTTCTAGTCAAAAAACATGCTTGCGATTGTTGGATTGTTTTGGCTAACGAACTTGTCCGAGCGACGTAGACAACCAATGTATGTACCAAATTTGGTTCTAGTTGAGAACAGCGTGACCAGAGGTTTTTTTAAAATTTCTTCATATTATGAAAAAACACGTTAAACTGATTATAAAAACATGAAAAATATCCGCCGGAAATAAAAATTATAGAAATTACGAGAGAAATAAAAGTAGAAAATATAGAGGTTAACTTCAGTATTTTTTTTTTTTATTCACACTATATATCACTTTTTCCTATATATATATATATATAATGAAATTAGACACTTCACTGATCGCCGGAAATCAATTATAAACATTCTAAAACAAATATAACATAACAAATTAACAAACCAAAAATCGCTTATGGGATTTTAACATAGACAATGTACACCCATTTTAATACGCGATAGGAACAGGGTTGCCAGATTGGCTGCAATTAGATTTGAGTGGCTTTATCAGTGCCTCCTATATTGCCTAAAATTAGAAAATAATAACTGTTTAAGTTAGAACCCTACCAATGTGATAATATCGACGAAATATTATAATTATACTGTTATCGGTAACATACTGTGACTAAACAGTATAGGTCAGTACCTCTAGTTCTTTTTTTATTCTAGCCTAATTATATAATGTGATAATAACGACGACATTTTATAATAATACTGTTATCGGTAACATACTGTGACTAAACAGTATAGGTCAGTA
>JAGFPH010001373.1:147437-181872 GCA_018207615.1 Philaenus spumarius
TAAAATCAGCTGGAGCACTGTAAAATCAGCTGGAGCACTGTAAAATCCGCTGGAGCACTAAAATTTACTGCACGGAAAATAAGGACTTACTTGTCTACGAACAGGTGTGGAAACAGTTAATGAAACGATTTAAACACAGGAAAAGTAAAAATATGTGAAATCAGGTTGTTAGATGGCAGCTATACAGGGGTCCTATAAGTGGAATGGACGGGACTGCTCACTGGTTAAGTGTAGCAAGCTAAGGGATGAGCCGATTTCAATTTGCAAAAAATTATAAATTAAAAAAAAATCTTTATCTGACTGGTTGGTATATTTGTTACATGTTCTCTGATTTCATCAGTTCTGACTGTTGTGATTTAAACCAAAATATAGACAGAAATAATAAACTAATATATTGTTTATGTTGGATTAACTTTGTTAATCAATAAATTGAACATACAGCGTGTTAATTAAAATAGGTCTACCACAACAACAAGAAGAAGAAGGGGACTAATAATAATGATACATATGATCACAAAATACACTTATCAAGTTGCTAGTGACATCTATAAATAAATTAATACAGATTGAATATACTTTCCCTTGTTAATTTGATTTAAAACAAAAAACATATGTACGGTATTCATTTTAGTCCCACATATCGCGAAAAATCTTCAATTCAGTTCTTGCTAAAGGTTTGGTCATGACCTCAGCTGTTTGTTTATCTGTCGAAATCTTATGAACTCCTATAATAATTTACTTGTTACTTTTTCTCTGATAAAGAAATGCTTTCTGTCCATATGGTTGGTCCTGCGATGAAACTCAACATTTTCAGCAAGTCTTAGTGCTGCTGAATTATCCACTTAAATAGTAGGCATATGTTTCAAATATTTATTCGAAGAGACTCTTCAGCCCGATGACTTCCTTCGCTGCTTCATTTGTTGCAACGATTTCAGCGTCGGTTGTTGAAGTAGCTACTGTGTCCTGCCTCCGACTTAGCTAGGAAATAGCACCTCCTGCACATATTACCACGACTCCTGAAATAGAACGCCCAGTATTTAGACATACACCGAAATCCACATCGCTATAACATTTGAAGATGTTAGTTTCTCCATCTTGCCCGTAGACTATTCCGTAGTTGAGCGAACCAGCTATGTATCGAAGCACTCTTTTTACTCGAACAACGTCCTCTGTCAAGTTCTTGACAGGAATCCAACGCTATATGCTAAATCCGGTCGAGTGCCCAGCTTGAGATACATTACAACTACTTGTCTATATGGAATCTTCACACTTTCTTTCCCTGATGTTTGCTTACTAGAGCACTTAAGCATTGGAATTGAGATTGAATTGCATTGCGAGAAATTAAAATGTTCCAAAACACGTTTTGCATAGGCAGTTTGACTTAGCTTAATACTTTGTTCAATCAACTCAATTTTCAGTCCTAAGAAAAATCTTGCTCCTTTCCAAACAATTTTAAATTATGTAAGTTGTTTAAGAAAAACTTGTAAACCGCACCAATCAGTTGCAGCTACTAACTCATCATCGACATACTGTATCAATATTAATTTTTGTCGATTATTAACTCGTATAAAAAGACAGGGATTTTCTTTGCTTGGTATAAATCCTAAAGGTTTGAAAAATTTTACCAACATTATACCAACATCTTGGCGCCTGTTTTAGTCCATAGAGACTTTTATTATTTAATTAAAGTTTCTTACCTTATCATTTCCCGTCAAGTGACCTCACTTTCATTGATTGTTACTCGTTTTGGGCTTGTTAACCCATCATCAGACAATACGATTTCCTCTTAAACAAGGGCATTAAGTTTTTTAAAACATAAAATACATCAAACACTAACACTACACAGTACACATGTAGAGTTCGTTTAGGTGTACACTCGTCGGCTCCAAAACATTTTGTACTGCGAGCTTCTTGGATATATATTGCCGTGTCATATAGGATGTTAGAGCTAAAACTCAGCTGGTCGTTCAACAGTTGGTGTTCACAGTTTTTGTCTATATTTTGATGCCTTATATATCTTATATTCTTCAACCGCGTTCATAAATCTACCTTTGAAACACATTTTAATAGGTTTTAGATTATTTTGTAAGTCTGTGTAGCTGTGGTCTTCATCTATTAAATGGCGTGCAAAATTCGACTTGTTACCTGTGATTGTTTTTTTTTTTTTAGGTAAGTGCTCTTTAAAACGGGTTTTAAATGCTCTCCCTGTTTGGCCTGTGTATATCTTATTACAGTCGTCACATGTTAATTTATATACGCCTGTTTGGTCTTGAAGACGTTTTTGGTTTATTGGTTTCAGAAACCGTTTTATTGTGTCATTATTTCGGAAGGCGATCCTCCTATTGAGTTTACCAAATGTAGAAGTGACGATTGTAGAGAGAATGTTGCCATATTCAGTAGATACAAAGATAGGTTTTCCCTTTTTTTTTGGGGGTGATTTCAATCTAGCCTTATGCTTACAAAGAAGTGTGTCAATCGTAGAGCTTTTATAACCATTTCTTACAGCGATGTATTTGATTGTATCAAGTTCCTCTTGAAAAGAGTGAGACTCTAAAGGTATTGTTAAAAAAGTCTGTTTATCATACTGTTATATGCAGCCATTTTATGTGGTATTGGATGGTGAGAGTCATTGTGTATAGCGGTGGTGGAAGGTCTTCTGTAAATCCTAAATTTAAATTCTTTCTGGTGGTTTGTGACAGTTAAGTCTAGAAAATTTATGCTGTTATCGTTTTCAATTTCTAGTGTGAATTGTATTTGTGGGTTCAAAGAATTCATACAGTTCTTTAGTTGTTCTATTTGTCTGCTCGTATCGTTAAATATCACAAATGTGTCATCCACATAACTGGTATAATATATTATTTGTTTATAAAAATTTGTTCGAGCCGGACATCAGATGTACGTTTTCACAGTTGTTCATATATATGTCTGCCAAAAGACCCGAAAGGGGCGATCCCATAGCTAACCCCTCCTTTTGAACGTAATAATTCCCATTATGAGTGAAATAGTTCTGTTTTAATATGACATCCAACAAGTCAATAATTTCTTAAAATTTGTTTGGATCCAATATGTTGGCTTTGCAAAGGAGTCTATGTACGATGTCAATAGTTTCTTTGATAGGTACATTGGTGTACAGGTTTGTGACATCGAATGAGGCCATCTTATAGTTGGGTTGAAGTTTAACATTCTTTAGTCCAGTGACGAAATCAATACTGTTTTTTATACCATGGTTATTTCCAATGTTATGCTGTGACGCAAATTGTAACCAGCTTTTTAGTGATTTTGTAACTAGACGCTGTGGTGAAGTTTATTAATGGTCTAATCGGTATGTTTGCTTTATGCATTTTGGGGGCCCAGTAAAGTTGGGTGCCATGGGCTTCAAAAAATCACGTGTGGGTTTATCGAATAAATGTGTGGATTTATCAATTGTACTGTTCAATTCTCTAACGAATTCTTTAGTCGGGTCTGACGTAAGAATGTGAATTTTGTTTGCCTTTATAAATTCATTAACTTTAAAATTATATTGGTCAGTGTACATAATGACTAAGGTGTTTCCCTTGTCCGCTTTATTGATGAGCGCATGGTTATCGACTAATTTGTTTTAAAAGTTTCAACTCTAACTTTTAAAAAACTTAACGACCTTGTTTAAGAGAAATTAATCGAATTGTCTGATGATGGGTTAACAAGCCCGAAACGTGTAACAATCAACGAAAGTGTGGTCACTTGATGGGAAATGATAAGGTAAGAAACTTTAATTCAATACCATTAGTGGCCTACCAAAAAAATGTATTAATTTTATTATTCAGTCGACAGACTTTATCAGTTCCATCACAGCAGCCCTCTGGTTGTTGGACGTAAATGATTTCTTCAAGCTTAGCATATAAAAATGCCGATAATACATCAAATTGAATAAAATGAAGATTTTCAATACCTGCAACACTAAGAATTGATCGTATTGTACTCATTCTTGCAACTGGGCTAAACTTCTCACTGTAGGCTGTACCTCGATGCTGAACAAATCCTTTTAACTACCAAGCTAGCCTTAAACCGACCAACTGATCCATCTGCATTGGTTTTTCAACAATATACCCACTTACAGGGAAGCGCTTTCTCTCCAGGTGGTAAGTTGGTTAGTTTCCAAGTTTCATTTTCCCTAACCTTTTGCGCTCCATAGCCGAACTCAGTCCGACATCGCTAATTTGCTGTTGCCCTCCACTGTCAGACTCATTCCGACACATGTTTTAATATGATTTCTATGTTCTGAACAAGTATAGAATCTGTGGTTTTCGGTCTAATGAGACTTCAATGTTGTTAAAACAGTTTAGAAACCAGTGACAGATTATATTGGATGTTGAATATATTTTATATATCTCTCTGAAGTTGAGCAGCTGTTTGTCATGATCGAGAAATACAAGTAGCATTGTTTGTAATCTTGCGTCTTATAACTTTTGTTTACGCTTTTTCAAGTGGTACGGTATTTATTTTTATTGTACGTTATTGTTTTGCAGTTTTGTAAAGCTGTTTTGCGTAAATTTTGTTTATGTAAATAATCTTGTAAAGATCTTGTTTTTTTTTATTTTGTGTTGAGAAATGGCAACTTTTTAAACTATACGTTACCATCCATGGTTATGTAACATTATTTCGCAAAAATGTTATTGTTAAAGTACATTTTTGAATAAATTTAATACAATTGACATATATTTAAACAGACATATTTACTGTATAAATTCTATTTTCCTAGCTGTAATCATTTTTATTGCTACTTTAAAATTTATAAAAAAAAAATATTTTTATTTTTATTTTGTTGGACCTAATATATTCAAAATAGGCCTACTCAATAAAAAAATGTTGTTAAACCTCAAGAATATTTCATTTAGTATAATAAAGTATTTTAAAAGCTCTAAACTCTATTATTTTTATTTTAAATTTCATTACAAAACAAAATAATTTATTGATTTTTCTTACAAATTATATTTAAAATAGGCCTACTCAATGATACATTTTTTATTTAATCTTTCAAATATTTTTTCCTTATTCTCTGTTTTATTCCGAACAAAATGATATATAATAAGTTATGTTTACTATTTTATAGTAATTTTTGGCAAATTTACAAAAATAATTCTGCAAACAGTAATATTTTAATTAGATCTGGTGGCGTAGCTAAGTGTCAAATAAACAGAGTGCAAAAGGCTAAGATAGACCATGCATGGCTTTCTTCTATTGAGAAGAGAATTCACTGTTCTTAGTATCTTCAAACGTTTGTGGAATTTCAGTTAAACTCAGAGGCAGATTTACACTAATGCCGCTTAGAGGCTAGTAGCAATCTGCCGCCCCTACACTGAGCAAATTTGTTTAGAATATACCCTAAAGTAGTTGTAATCGTTGGATAGATGCAAATAAGGGATTTTTATATCTGACAAGTGTAAACAATATCATTTAGGCCCTTTGCTCATGGGGCGAGACAAACTCGAAGTGGTACAAGCGTCATGCATGCGTCTTATGCGATATGTCCTCCGCTCAAGGGGAGATTTTTCTCACAGTCAATTCAACTGAATTTGCAACTTCTGAGATTAAGTAGAATTATAAATTATAACAGTAACTAGATATTTTTGTTTTATACAGACAGTAATTTTATTTTTGTTTTAAAACAACAACTGCCATCTATAAGTCAGATCGGGTACTTCTGGTACAACCTCGTATCAAACAGTGTAGATAACTGTATGTTTCGCATGGTTTTTGAGTTTGTCTGTTATCATTATTTCGGGACCATTAAGTTTAAAAAGTGTCCAAGTTGGTATAGAGAAGTTGATAATACTTTTTCAGTCAAATATGACAACTTTGCCGCCACCTTGAAACATAACATACTGAAGCAAGTTAGTCTAAAACAAATTACTGATTGGTTTATCCGTAGACATAATTTATTAGCGCAATAAATTCTATTACAATAATTCATTACATTTTATTTATATGAATATATCGGAACAGTCGCCTTATCAGATTCAACAACAATCTACCGAAAACAGGGGAGGCCCTAGGTATTTTTCAAGTGTGAGCAAACTACTTTTTGGCACCCCTCCCCCTACCCCCTCATAACTGAACTAACCAATCAGAGCATTTTACCAAAGTGCAATTTTGACCACATTTGAAAGGTAGAAGATAACGTATTACAACACACAAAACCTTACAAACAAGAATTAGATTACAATTTACAGGTATTACGAAATGGCTATCACCATTTATTACGAAGCGGCTACTACTAGGCTCTAACTTTAGTGAGAGGGTCACAAACATATACATAAACATCTATTTTATTCTGAAAGCTCTACATCCATTTAATCTCTACACTATGCAATAATATAATTACAGTAAACCTCCGTCTAAAACTTATGCTTACATAACGGGCAAAACTGAGTACAAATTTCTACTCCCCAAATGTGAATTCTATTAAATATACACTCCTCAAAACAATTAAAGGATCACTACTTTGTAACGATCGTGTACAAGAATAAGTTTTATGATAAATATAATAATTTGACCTTTGGTAGTGGACAACTTTGATAAGAAACAACAGAGGTTGTTTTTGTCTCTTGGCTTTGGATTAGTATAGATAAATCTTATCTTTTTGTAAACATACCGAAACAGGAATGGAAAAGAGCATGATTCCAAATACTAACCACTTGTCAATTGAACTTACAAGGTGCAGATTACTCATTTTCTGTTTGGTGCCTCATGTTTACGTATCATGGCAGGTGTTAGAAGATTTCTTTCTGACAATGATGTCACTAGGGCTGTCACATGGATTGAAGTTGATGTTTCTCAACGTCAGGTGGGTCAAAGGTTAGGTGTAAGTCAATCAGTGGTTTCAAGACTTTGGAACCGCTACCAACAACTAGAGACTGTCCATAGGAGGCCAGGTCAAGGGCGGCGGAGGTCCACTTCATCCCAAGAGGACAGGTATTTACGACTAAGTGCCCTCAGACGCAGATTTTCAACAGCCAGGGAGCTACAAAATGAGCTAAGTCGAGCAACGGGGACCCAAATTTCCGACCAGATTGTGCGAAATCGACTTCGGGAAAGTGGATTCAGATCTAGAGGACCAGTCCAGGTACCTTGGCTTACAGCACGTCACAAAAGAAAAAGAATGCAGTTCGCTTGGACATGCAGACGTTGGCACGTAAGGCATTGGCGTAAAGTACTCTTTTCTGATGAGTCTAAATTTACTCTTTTTGGTAATGATGGTCAGGCCAGAGTATACAGAAGAAGGAATGAACGTTTTATTCCCTGCTGCTTGTCTTCAAGGGTCCCATTTGGAGGTGGATCAATAATGGTGTGGGATGGAATAACACTCAATGATCGTACATACCTTGTAGTCATCCGCAACGGATTCCTGAGCGCCCAAAAGTACGTTAATGAGGTGTTGGATGTCCAGATACGTCACAGAGCAGAAGCAGGAGGGCACAATTTCATTTTTATTTACGACGGAGCCCGTCCCCACGCTGCAGGGATAGTGCCTCAGTACCTACAAACCCACGATATCACCACTTGGAGGTGGCCCGTTTGCAGCCCGGACCTGAATCCCATCGAACATGTCTGGGATCAACTGGGAAGAAGCATCCGAAGCCGTCAAAACCAACCCACCACTTTGGATGAGCTGGAAATCGCTCTTCGAGAAGAGTGGGAGAGTTTGCCTCAAGAAAACCTCAGGAGGCTCATAAGAACCATGCCCCGGCTAATCCGAGTTGTGATTTCTGTCCGAGGAGGAAACACAAGATACTGAACCATTAATTGTAACACAAAAACAACTTTTTGTTTACTTTTGATTTCAATAATTAAAGGGGTTTCATTTTGATTTTGGTAGTTCTTTAATTTTCTCACGTATACCCAATACACAACAAAAAATATTTCAATAATTTAGCATGGATTTGGTAGCCATTTGCATTGCCTTTCAAAATAATATAACACATAATAAGTTGTTTTACTGTTCAAAAAATTACAAGCTCATAAAGAAGTGATCCTTTAATTGTTTTGAGGAGTGTATATATAACTCTACCAATAGATCAACCGACAGAAACTGATTGTAATCCAGAATTTACATAAAACAATTATCCCTTTTATCCACAAACCGTGTCCTCACCTTTACTCTGTCCTGGTAGCTCTGATAATGGGACAGCTCAGTTTCCTCGCCTTGACGTTCACCTGGGCTGACACACCTCTGGTTTCTCATTGTCGCCCATGCCAGCGTCTACACCCCGAAGCCCTGGTCTCCCAAGAACCTTTCCCAAAAGACCCTCTATCTAATGTGTACTTCATATTTAAAAATTCTGCTCCCCCTCTCAGTTTTCCCCGTCTAGTCTTTCTACCTGAATATTGGTTTACTTAAAAATGCAATTATGCATTGCATCATTCCTAATTGCACAACTACTTACTCTATATTATCTAATTGTGCTTGCTAATACAATTCTACCATTGTTAAACATTTATCAACATTGCTTTTGCCTAACAACTCATTTCATTTCGTAACACAGGTTATCATAATGATATTCAACTGCAAAAAGGTAAAAAAATCGTGTCTTTAGAATCAAACTAAGAATATCCTGTAATTAAAAGTGGATTTTTCTGGCTTTTACTTTTGAAAACTGTAGCAAGTCAGATCCACTTCATTTAACATTCATT
Organism: Philaenus spumarius; assembly: GCA_018207615.1. Lineage (NCBI taxonomy): Eukaryota > Metazoa > Arthropoda > Insecta > Hemiptera > Aphrophoridae > Philaenus > Philaenus spumarius. The sequence goes on from JAGFPH010001373.1 coordinate 156,108, forward strand.
CTCAATTGCCATTGTTGCCAGCCCACTCAAGTGTTCCTGACTCAAAGTTGAACAGAAATATGCATTTATGAGTTTTGGAGAAGCTTCTTTCCCCGCTGGCAACTGAGACTGGGAGAGTCAATAATATTCGCATTGCAACAAAAATGTTGGGGATAGTGTCTATGTAACCATGCTTGGTTATGAAGGACAATGCTTCTTGGAGGCAGCATAGTCGAAAAAAGTTTAAGCTCATCGTAAAGGTCATCACCATTGATGCCACAGTCTCCTCCATTACCACCGCTTAAAATGGTTTCAAGTCATTTACATGATTTCCTCAACTCTGTTTCACTGAAGCTCTTCTCCAGGCCAGCAATTTCATACATAAATTTCAAAATTGCGATGTGTTCTTCCGTGAGATCAAATCTCTATTGTAAAGGGTTAGTCTATTCGCTAGTGAAAGGGGTGCAGGTGTTTAAGCTGAAAGGTAAGCTCTCTTTACGTCCTTCGACCCTCGAGTGGGTGCGGCCGCTGCAGGCGGTTAGTTCAAAGTCACACTTCAATTGAGCAAAACAAATAGAGAGGTGATTTGTTACAATATATACTGTTGTGCTGTACTTTATTTCTCTCATATTTTTTAATTTATGCATAATTTCGGTTGGTTGAATTTAATTGGCAAAACTGCAACCGACGAAACGAAAACTAGTTCTTTTATGCCTAATAGTTTATGTTGTGGTTTTGTTTTCTCTTGTCGTAATCACAAAGTTTACTGCGGACGCCCACGTTGCGGAGGGTGTCTTCGGCACAGCAAGCAGCCGTGAAGTTTGCTTATACCGTCTCTAACTGAAAAATAAGAACATGGTTACATTTAGTCAGGTTTAACTACCATTATTACTTTTTTACTTTCTCACTATACTATAGTATAAAGAATAGTGATCGCAAAAAAAATCGATGTTGAGATTTTTGTGGAAATATCCGTTTTGGGACCCCCTGAGTCCGAAAAAGTGGTTTTTACAAAATGTTTGTCTGTATGTATACAAAGCTAGAGCGAAAACTATTCGATCGATTTCAAACAAACTCGCACCAGACACGTCAAGTAGGCCTGTATAGATGCGCGAAAAACGGGTTTGAAAATGTTTGAAAAACAACCTCCTTTTTGGCAAAAAAAACCCCCAAAAATCAGTTATTATTTTTTTATATAAAAACGGCTCTAACTATATTGATAAAATTTGGCTTATTTGTAGCCTTTAATATGCACAAAACCGTATATTTCTAAAAATTCTCGTTTAGCTAATAATAATAACTGATTTTTAGGGGTTTTTTGGCCATAAAGGGGGTTGTTTTTCAAAAAATTTCAAAGCCTTTTTTCGTGCATCTATACAGGCCTAATTGACGTGTTAGGTGCAAATTTGTTCAAAATCGATCGAATAGTTTTCTCTCTAGATAATAATAATAATATTTATTAGTTAATCTCCTAATTTAATCACCTCTCCTACAATTATGAAGTCACAGTGAATCTGTTTAATAATTTAAATATGTTTGTGAGAAAGTATGTGCCAGTTCCTGGTACCGTTTATTAATTTAACTATGGTAACAACTAAATTACAGCACTTACTAAAAATGGATTAACCGAGTAGTATGCTCTATCAATAATGCTACCGTTTATTCCTTCTCTAAAATGCCTAAAATTTTATTTTTTATAATCAAAGGATAGCCAGTTACACAATTTCAAACCGGAATATTGTGGACTTCTTAAAAATAAAGTTAGATGGTGTTTCGAAAGTTTAAAATCGTTAGCATTTCTGGTATTATAGCTGTGTTCAAATTTAGATTTTTAATTCATCTTTAACAAGCGACGTGCGTACCCATGTTACCACGGGTAAACAATTTGAAAAAGTTAATTAATCTAAAGGCAAAATTGATTTATAAAACTGTTCAAATTTGATCATCTGTTATTTCACGTGATCGATTACAATTAGTCTAAAACTCATTTACCTTTGTTCATTAGTTCAAAGTAATTAAGAAAATATATAACAGTGATAGATTCAACCATTTATTAATACATATGGGTTCATATTTATAAATGTATTTATCAATGTGATTATTTCACCATTAGCTGTAATTGACTGTCCTTCAATTGAATGAACAAAGATTTTCACTCCTGAAAATGAACGACATCGACTGAGAGCTACATAAAGCTGATCATGGGAGAAGACAGGGCGTGGCAAAAATAGTGCGATGCGTGACAAAGATTGACCTTGTGATTTGTTGATGGTCAAAGAAAAAGCCAAAATCAGTGGAAACTGAGTACGTTCTTGGAATAAGAACTCGTTCACCTGCTAAAGTTCCAGTTAAAATTGTACAATCAATAAGGCTCTGACGCATGATCTCAACTCTCAAACGCGTTCCATTAATAAGTCCACGACTCGCATCCAAATTTCGAATCAAGATAACCAAAACACCTTGCGTAAGCACCAATTTATATCCCGGAAGACCGTTAATTTGAAGTGTATTTAAGAACTCTGTTGGATGCTTAAGTTGTTCTGTACCGTCACTGATTTCCTTGGGATCCATTATGCTAATGTATTTCAGTTGACACTTAAAAGGATGAATGACTAATCTTCGCTGACCAATAGGCTTCAGCTCGAAAGATCGTAGCCACTTTGTTAGCTGACTGCGCAGTTGGTGTGTTGTATCTTCTTGTATCGTTTTCTTTGGTACTTATAATTTCCATCGTTACAGATTCATCGTCTTCTGGTGATTTCTGTATTAGATCATGCATAATGACTGAGCATATGGATTGATTTCTGCAAGATGTTGGCTTAAGGTTTCCATTACATGCAAATCACAACCTTGATTAGCTGGATTTCCCATACGTTCCTGAGCAGGTGCCTTTACGTCATAAGTGTAAAGTTGAGCGTAAACAGGTCTATCACCATCTTGAGCATATAACAATTTAACACTGTTGTAAGTTTGATCATGAATCTTAAATTATCTCAGACCAAATGGGCGAGGCTCTTCAACTTTTGCAATCGTACTTGCCATTGCCATTGCCGAATTGTACGATCGAATATAAGTAAGATAAGTTTTATTATTGTGCAAAAGATCCAAAAGCACATACGATGTACGAATTGAAGGTAGTTTGACTTTACCATGAGAACAACAAGGACTAAAGCCATCTCCAACTTCCCTTCTTTCACATGAAAATAACAGTGCGGAACATTCAGAGCATTCTTCTTCTATTTTTCCTAAATAATTAGGTTCAATTTGGCCATTAAAGTCTAACACAATTTTAAAATATGCGGTTGGTGATGAACGTTTTTTTCGATGTGCTACCGTGTCTATTTCTTGTTCATGTCGGCGATATTCCAAATGTCGTCTCGCCTCCTGATGTGCTGAGGTATTTCTTTCCTGTTCATTATTTCTGTAATCTTGACTTTGACGCAGTTGTCTCATGCGTTCACGTGTAGTTAATCTGTTGCGATCATCAGCTTCTGCTCTTTCTCGTGCAGTAAGTTTTCGACGGGGCATAACCTATTACTGTAAGACTGGGATGTAAAGGCATCAAACAATATGTAAACAATCTCAAGACAACCCCGTAAAATAAGATCTTGCACAAAACAAAAAAGAAATATAATGTAAAATTAAGTGCTAACATTTACAGTGTAAGGATAAAATAATCATCTTAAAATGTCTTAGCTTAAACATACTTAAATGTATTTAATTTCCAACAGCAGATACATTTGTTTTTATTTCCAATAGCTGATAAATTTGTTTTTTATTTACAATTAATTGTTAACTTTTTATATATTGAAATAGTTTCGATATGGACATTTCTGAAACTTCAGGAACCTATATCTCAGGAACCACTTGACTTATTTATATACTTGAAACTTCGGTTTTAGCAGTTTCTCTCTAAGGTCTATGATTGTGTAAAATTTCAAGAACTTTTGGCATTAAAATCTTCTCCAATAATAAATCGATTACCTGATATCCTAAACAGCTATGATATTGTGCTACGAGGGATCATACAGCCTAACCACAGTGATGTTGTAATTTTTAGATCTGACACTCACTAATGTTGCTCGGACGTCTTCCGCTTCAATTTTTAACTATTACCACACTTCGGTGTCATGAAAAAGCGCACAACTGGAATTTAGCGAGAAAAGCGCACAGCTGGCCAGGTCGATGTTTAGCAAGAGTGAGACAAAGGCCAACAAAATTTGACAGGCGAAAAAACCGTACAACACCGAGAACCCACAAGGTGTTGACTAGAAAGATTTGACTTAAGAAACAAATAAATTCTTTACTGTTTACAAGGAACTTACGAGTAGTGGAACTGACTTGTAACCAGTATTTACAGGCGTTTTAAAATTTAATGGCTGTTAATGGTTAGGTTAGGTTGAGCGGCTCCTACATAAGTATTCAACAAAGACTAATCGCAATGCAGATGGTAAGTATTTTTAGAAATTGTTTTTTTTTTTTATTTAACTCCGTATGTAGGCTATATTATTTAAATTTAAAACTGCTGTAAATATTGGTTATAAGTCAGCTCCACTACTCGTAAGTTTCATGTAAACAGTAAAAATGGGCTGAATTTTCTCCATTGCCAGTGCCCTTCTTGTAGTGTATGTATTCATTGCCGAGGCAAGGGTTCTCTGTGTTGTGCGCTTTTTTGGCCTGTCAAATTTGGTTTCCTCAGGGGTTAACCTTTGTCTCACCCTCGTCCGCAGTACGTGTCGGAATGTTGGGCCCAACCAGTCGATGATATTTGAATTGACTCTGTTTTTAAAATAATGTATCGTTTGTAATTTATTATTGTGTTTGTGTTAGTGTACAGTGATTGAGTGTTTTTGTTAACAGATGACAAAGAATTATCCGACTGCAAAGCTTGCAAATGGCTGAAGAGCCGAAATAGCTGTCGCACTGCGGCAGTAAATATGAATATTGTAAGATGGTAAGTCACAGCATTTATTTATTAAATCAATATTCAGAATGTTGAATAAGTTGGTTCTTCAAACAGTTCATTTGACTATTTTATGATATTTAAATCATTTAAACTACAGTATTTGATACGTCAATCTATATAATAAAAATGAATTATTGTCCCTTTGTAAGCGCATCACTTGAGAACGGTTTGACCAATTTGGCTATTTTTTGTTTTAAAATGTTCGTAATAGTCCGAACTAGGTTTTTAAATAAAGAAAATTTGAAAAGTTTCCCGAAAAAGTTTTAAATTTGGAAAAAAACTAAACAGCCTCTTTTGTATGGACTCAAGACCACAGCGCACAAAAACAGCTGTTCGTATAAAAAGCTTAGCAACAGGTCATGTTTGTTTACATTCATTACCATTTACTCAGCATTTTATAATCAGTTTATTATTCTTCAACACCTTTTTTAGGTTGATTGACCAACTTAAAGCAAACAAAAACAAAAATCAACTAATGCTTACTGTATTTTAATTTAGTTCGAACATTGGTTGTTACATATTATATATAAAACAGCTGATTTGAATCAAAAACTGAACATATTTTTAGGTTAGGCCTACAATGAACCAAAACACGTTTATTTGCAACCAATTGGGCTAATTAAAATCAGGTTTTTTACAATTCTTCACAATTATCAGTTTTTTTTAGATTTGGTAAAGCAAACAAAAAATTTACTTTATTATATATTACCTAGACCTAAAGGTTTACAAAATCAAAATCTAAATTTGTGTAGTATATCCTTAAGTGGTATAAAAATCATTTTGCAATTCGATTACTTAATTCAATGTAATAACAACCTTTTCAATCAAATCAAGCAATAGCGAAGCATTGCTGGGTCCACTAGTCTGTATCTATATAATAAAAAGTAAAAATGAATTGCTGTTCCTTTGTAAGCGCATCACTTGAGAACGGCTGGACCAATTTGGCTATTTTTTGTTTTAAAATGTTCGTAATAGTCCGAACTAGGTTTTTATACAAAGAAAATTTTTAAAAGTTTTCCGAAAAAGTTTCACATTTGGGAAAAACTAAACAGTCTCTTTTGTATGGCCTCAAGACCATAGCGCACAAAATCAGCTGTTCGTATAAAATGCTTGGTAACAAATGTTTGTTTACATTCATTACCGTAGCAACTTTACTAGCAAATTATTTTGTAATCAGTTTATTATTTTTTTCAAAATCAACAGCTTTTTAGGTTAGATTGACCAACTTAAAGTAAATAAAAACAAAAATCAACTAAAAATGCTTACTTTATTTTAATTCAATTCAAACATTGGTTGTTGTATATTATATATAAAACAACTGATTTGGATCAAAAACTGAACATAATTTTAGGTTAGGCCTACAATGAACCAAAACACGTTTATTTGCAACCAATGCGCTAATTTAGAATCAGGGTTTTTTACAATGCATCGCAACTATCAGTTTTTTTTAGATTAGGTAAAAGCAAGCAAAGGGTTTACTGTATTATCTATAAAGGTTTACAAACTATAAATCTAAATTTGTGTAAGGTATTACCTATATTCTTAAGTCGCATAAAAACCATTTTGCAATTCAATTACTAAAGTCAATGTAATGAAATTGAATAACTACCCTTTAAATTAAATCAAGCAATAGCGAAGCATTGCTGGGTCCACTAGTATGAAATAAAAATCAATTTAAGAAATAATATTTTCATCTTTCTTGTTTTATAATTATGCACATTATGTAAATAACACATTGTAACAAATTTACCTACAGCTAGTAATCCTTATAATTGTACACATTTGCCGAGTTAAAAATCCCCCTGAGCATAGTTAGGTAGGCTTAAATAAAGTCTATTGTTTTTAAATAGTTTTTTTTAATTACGTATTTCAGGTGTGTATCTAATTAATCTGCCTGTTATTTATCACGGGGGCTTACTGGCGAACTCCTATAAAAGCGAGTACGTACGTGAGTAACAATATAACAGCTGATTTCCCAAATCATCTGTTAGGCTATACTTAAACAAAAACCTAGCGTAGATTATACTTTGGGGTTATGTTTACAACTTCAATCAATAATATAAGTCTTGTGAAGTTGATTTTTTTTAAATATGAGTTTACTAATCTAATCTAATCAGTTCTAATGGGAGCTTATCTTAAACGTTATAATACTTGCTTTGAGGTTATAAAATGAATATAAACACATCCTTTTATTATCAATATATTAATTTTTACAAGTATAAAGAAGACATGCATAATATTAGTTTAACTTTGGAAACATTCGTACATCTCCGTATAACCATAGATCATGAATAATAAATAGATTAGGTTATCCAAATACAATGGTATAACATATAAACATGTTCGATTATTAATGTCTGCGATGTAATATTAATTACTTCTAAATCATTGATCTGTTTTCTACATGATTTAAGTTAGAAAACAATAAAAAGATAATATTATTATCTTTATTTAGATATACCGGGTGTCCCACGAAGAGGTCCCTATTTTTGAATTGATATGAAAGACGTATAGAGCGCGCTAAAGACTTGAAATTCTACAGTCGTGACTAACACATATGTAAAAGAAATACCCCTGAGTATCAGTTAATTCTGGCTGATCCAAACAAAATGGCGGGAAAACAAAAAAAAAAAACAACAAAATCAGCAATCGTATTTTAAGGGTAAACCTACTTTTATTTAGAATAGGAACAGCTACAGCTGTTTAGACTATTTTAAATCTATCAGCTGACTGCGTGTATCCACAACAATGAACATATTTGGTAATAAACATTGGCATTTGTTATTAAGTTGCATTGTAAAGTGTCTTATGTACCATGCCGTTTTCAACTGAGCAAAAAGTGAAATGTTGTTCCTGGGCTATTGCCTTTGAAAATGATTATGAAGCAATAAGGTGTTGTAGGGAAAGGTACCCGGGTGTAGTTCCACCGTCAAGGAAATCTATTCGTAAGTGGAAGACTATCCTACTAGAAACGGGGTCAATACAAAAAAAAAAAAAAAAAAATACCGTAGATCCTCCAACATAGAAAATGAAGAAATCGTATGTGCTGCTTTCATGGAATCTCCAAATACGCCTAATTCAGTAAGAAAGGTGGAATCTGCTACAGGGATACCGAAGTCATCTGTCAAAAGGTATGCCAAAAAGAACAAAATCAAACATTATGAAACTCATTTAGTTCACGGACTGCTTGAAGAATATCCTGACAGACGATTGGAATTTTGTTCGAAAATAATTGAAAAGACTGACGTAGATAGCAAATGGCATGAAGGAATCGTGTTTTCAGATGAAGTGACATTTTATCGAACAGGAACTGTAAACAGGCATAATTGTCATTACTATAACACAAAAATCCACATATCTTACAAGAAGAGAAATTAAAATCAACAGGTATAACAGTTTGGGCTGTTGTTACCAAGGATGGTGTTTTGTCGTATGACATATCCCGACAAACAATGACTGGAGAAAGGTATGCATCAGTTTTAAGCAATCACATAGTTCCTCATCTTTCTCAGCCTGAAATGAAAGACGTTTTTTTCCAACAGGATGGAGCTCCTCATTATGCTAATGTGGCCAAAGCCGTTTTGGACCAAAATCTTCCTAACCGTTGGATAGGTCGTGGCAGCAGCTTCGTGGACTGGCCCCCAAGGTCTCCAGACTTGACTGTTTGTGACTTTTTTCTGTAAGGCTTTTTGAAGGAGAAGGTTTATTGTCATAACATTGCGACAGACGATGAACTAATGAGGTTGATCGAAGAGGAACTGTTGTTGATACCTCGAGAGTTGTTCAGCAAAGCGTATGACTGTTTTCTATTTCGTTGTCATCAGTGCATTGCGATCGATGGACATCAGTTTGAATAAGGTTTATGGATCAAATAGATTTAATTTATTTATGAGTTACTTATATCTTTAATTCCCTAACGTTGTTTAGTGCTTAGTAACATCGTTAAAATTCAATAATAATGTTGTAACACTTAAGCAAATAAAACTATTTTAACGAAAAGGTACTATTTCTTTGATATCCCGACATTTTGTCCTAATGTGTCAGAATTAACTGATACTCAGGTGTATTTCTTTTACATATGTGTATGTTAGGACTGTTGAGTTTCAGGTTTGTAGAGTGTTCGGTGCATCTAATATATTAATTCAAAAATAGGGACCTCTTCGTGGGACACCCGGTATAATAATGACAATAAATACAAAATGTTAACAAATTAATATTCTTACAGTTTTATAATCCTTATAATTGTACACATTTACCGAGTTAAAGATCCCCGTCAGTGTAGTTAGGTAGGCCTAGATAAAGTCTGCTGTTTTTCAATTATTTATTTCTGATGTGTATCTAATTAATGTGCCTGTGGTTTTTTACGGGGGCTTACTAGTAAGTTAAAATAATTCGACCACGCAGCTGCATCGCTGACGTGAGTTGAGCAAATTTCCAAAATTAAGTTTACATGCCTATGTTTTAGGGTTTCAACCAACAATTTGGAAAATAGGTCTGAGTAGCAGCAAAATGGTTCGCATATGGGGAATATCTTCAATACACAAAGCATTGCGAGCTTCGCACGCCATTCCGCATTTTGGGAGTATCTTCAATAAACAATGCATTGCGTCCTTCGCACGCCAACCCCCGTATTGCGAGTATCTTCGATACACAATGCATTGCGTGCTTCGCACGCGAACCCCACGGTAGAGCATCCATCACATGGATTTGAACCGGGTACTTCTATGGTATTTTACGTTTTGATCGATTTTGGAGGAACCAAGCCAGGTTAAGGTCGCGTAAAAAACAAAATGTGCAGAATAACATCCTAAATTTTTTATATTTGTAGAAAAAAGTCAAAACAAAATTCATTCTCGTAGGAAAAATCCTAAAAAGTAATTGCTTCCGGTCAAAAAACGTGCTTTTGATTGTTGGATTTTTTTGGCTAACGAACTCGTCCGAGCGACGTAGACAACCAACATGTGTACCAAATTTGAACCAAATCGGACTTAAAATGCGGCCGCTAGAGTGCGAACACATATATACATATACATATATATATATATATATATATATATATATATATGATTTTTAATGATATCCTAAAACGTTTTCTGGGGACCATGATCGGTGCTCATTTGCTACTCCCGACCTTTGGTCTTACCATAAGGGCCACTGCAATAGCTCATTTTACTTTCTCACTATACTATAGTATAGAGAAAGTATAGTGATCGCAAAAAAAATCGATGTTGAGATTTTTGTGGAAATATCCTTTTTGGGACCCCCTGAGTCCAAAAAATTGGTTTTTACAAAATGTCTGTATGTATGCCTGTATGTATGTCTGTATGTATACAAAGCTAGAGAGAAAACTATTTGATCGATTTCAACCAAATTTGCACCAGACATGTCCAGTACGCCTGTATAGATGCACGAAAAAGGGTTTTGAACAATTTTGAAAAACAACCCCCTTTTTGGCCAAAAAACCCCCAAAAAATCAGTTATTATTTTTTTATAAAAAAACGGCTCTAACGATTTTGATCTAATTTGGCTTATTTGTAGCCTTTAATGTGCCCTACCATATACAAAAACCCGCATATTTCTAAAAATTCTCGTTTAGCTAATAATAATAATAATAACTTATTTTTGGGGGTTTTTTGGCCATAAAAGGGGTTGTTTTTCAAAAATTTTCAAAACCTTTTTACGTGCATCTATAAAGACCTAATTGACGTGTTTGGTGCAAATTTGTTCGAAATCAATCGAATAGTTTTCTCTCTAGATAATAACAATAATATTTATTAGTTAATCTCCAACTTTAATAAAAGTATACAAAGCTAGAGAGAAAACTATTCGATAGATTTCAACCAAATTTGCACCAGACATGTCCAGTAGGCCTGTATAGATGCACGAAAAAAGGTTTTGAAAAACGACCTCCTTTTGGCCAAAAAATCAGTTATTATTTTTTTATAAAAAACGGCTCTAACGATTTTGTTAAAATTTGGCTTATTTGTAGCCTTATTGTGCCCTACCATATACAAAAAACCGCATCTTTCTAAAAATTCTCGTTTAGCTAATAATAATAATAATAATAACTGATTTTTGGGGTTTTTTGGCCATAAAGCGGGTTTTTTTAAAAAAATTTCAAAACCTTTTTACGTGCATCTATAAAGACCTAATTGACGTGTTTGGTGCAAATTTTTTCGTAATCGATCGAATAGTTTTCTCTCTAGATAATAATAATAATAATATTTATTAGTTAATCTTCAACTTTAATAAAAAAACTCTCCTACCCCATCCTACAAGTCACAGTGAATCTGTTTAGTAATTTAAATGTGTTTGTGAGAAAGTATGTGCCAGTTCCTGGTACCGTTTATTTCCTGTGAAAATTCTCTAATAAACTAGGCATAACCCAAAATCGTGTTGCTAAGCTAGTTATTCAAATCAGCTGTGGAAATTCGCTAATAAAACACGACATTTATTTGTAACAATGTGCAACTTAACAGCTGGCGGATCTCTAGGCAATTGTGCAGTTCCGAGTAAGCGTCTTGTCCAAGTAAACTTCTGTCGTTAGAAACGAACAACTTTAGTTTCTTTTCGGTTTGTGTACTTACCGTTCTTAAAATTTGCTTAGTTTTAATTACAATAAGTGTCGTGTGTAGTGAAATACTCTTTGCGTTGAAATTGGTTGAACTATTTGTGTAAATTTTGAGGTTAGGTTTACACTTCGAAAGGGTAAGATTCGCTTATATTCCTCGGTGTTTGTTGGTTGCATTACTGCTTGTGTTTATTTTACATAATTTGGGTATTGAATCTTAGCACAGGCAACAGATTCTATGAGGTATTTTTAGGCCTAACTTATGCTTTAAATAAGGGAAAGAAAATTAATTAAAAACAGCTTGAAAATATACTGTCTGTCAATCACATTGTTATAGACGACTTCATTTAACTTATTGGTGGCAGTTGGGCCTTTTCCCACTTATACTAAATAAACTTCTGTCGTCAGAACTAAGGGGCACATTATTACACTATCAAATTTATTCGTCAAAGATCTTTGATGAAATCTTTGACAAAGTTCTGTCAAAGAAAGCATTTATTACACCTGTACAATTTCTTTGATCAACTGGGTTATTAACTAGCCTAGATATTTTTTTGGTTATGTTTCGAGTTATTCTTTCATTATTACTAGGGGCTCTGCCCCTGGACGCTTCCCTCGCAGTTGGAAAATTCGCTAAAAAATCTCGTTAATCTTTAGTTCGAGTGTACATAGATTTGTAAAATTATGAAACCAGGCTTAAATATACTAACAGTAATTGCAAGATTAATTTTATAAACGTGAGAGGCTTTCATTACGATTTTAGTCCTAGTTCTATCTTATGTCAACTAAAGTTTTGAAACCAGGCTTGAATATAGTAAAAATTATTGCAGGATTAACATAACATCAATAGTATGTTTCAGAAATAAGCCAGGCCTATATTAAAAAATTGACTCTTAGAATTTATCCATCTTTGCCAAGTTTAAATCGGGCCCAATTTATTCTAATTCCAACGTGCTAAAACGGTATAAATGAGCTTGTTTTTTAACAGTAATTAAAAACTATCCAATTAACAGCTGATTTTGGATAGTACTCAATCTCAGTACTATTCCACTCTCTTTCCAACGTGCTAAAACAGTATAAATTGGCTTGTTTATAAACAGCTGTTTTGATCGCTTTATTTACTATTTCGTTGTTATTTTGTAACCAACATGGCAACCCATACGACCCTATGTTAAAATATTTCAACTTTTAAATTAGATTTTCTAAAAAAATTTAGTTTTTACACGAACTACAACTATATGGGTGTACTTAAAAATCAAAACTACACCTAAATACAAAATTTCTTTGAATTCGTTAGAGCCGTTTTCGAGATCCGTGACAGATACAAGAATTGCTCATTTAAAGTAATAGTAGTTAATTATATTGACTATTATTAATGAATGACAGTTGAAAGATCGTGATTCATAGTATAACGGGTTTTAAGATTTCAAAAACACATCTTTAAAAAAACTTGTAACTATACTTTTACAATAAAATGAACACAATCAAAGTCTCTCTTTAATTTTTTAGGCTACAAAAAATATAAACATAGGCTAAGCCTATACTGCCAACCCCAATATTACAGACTGCATTACATTTGTATGCCTAATTTGTTCTAAACGTGTCTTGCCTTGCATCGCTGTTTTTGTAGGCACTCTTGTGAATGTTCCACAAACATTCTTCTTTTTCACAATGTAAAACTAAAGTTTTCATAGCTTCAGATCTCCATGTCAATTTTGCCATCGTATTATAAATAGGCTATAAAAGGAAAGGAACGCGAGGAATATAAATATGAAAACTGAAAAACGTATATTTTGAGGTTAGGACGTTACCTACAAAATGCGTACTATCTATATAAAATCCAAAACCCACTCACTCACTGACTGACTGACTGATCACAGTATCTCAAAAACCATACCACCTAGGAACTTGAAATTTGGTACAAATATTCCTCATAGGCACTAGAGGCGCACTGAGAAAGGATTTTAAAATATTTGGCCTGTAAGGGTTGAAACAACCCCTACAACAATAAATATTGTTTGTTATATATCTTAAAAACCCTACCGCCTAGAAACGTGAAATTTGTTACACGTATTTTTCATAGGGACTAGAGGCAAACTATAAAAGCATTTTAAAATATTTGGCCTGTAAGGGTTGAAACAACCCCTAAAACAATAAATATTGTTTGTTATACTTTACTTAAAGACAGAAAGCTGAAATTTTGTAATCTTTTCATTTCTTACAAGATTCATATAAAAAGTAAACCAGTTTTACATTTTGTTACGTGCTGCTAAGGGATGAAAACGAGATAACAACGACTAAAAACGACAGGTAAACATTTTTATACTTTCCTTAAAAGTTAGAGAGTGGAAATTTTGCACATTTATTTCTTACAAGATACATATAACAAATAAAACAGTTAAACATTTTTTCAGGTTCTGCTAAGGTGTGACAATTTAGTACCAACCCCTAGGACTATAAATATTGAATGAAAGAACCCCTAAAACAAAAAATATTGTTTATTATATATCTCAAAAACCCTACCACGTAGGAACATGAAATTAGTACACGTATTTGTCATATAGAGGCGCACTAAAAAAGGATTTTAAAATATTTGGACTTTAAGGGTTGAAACATCCCCTAAAACAATAAGTATTGTTTGTTATATATCTCAAAAACCCTACCGCCTAGGAACGTGACATTTGGTACACGTATTTGTCATAGGCGCTAGAGGCACATTAAGAAATAATTTTAAAATGTATGACTTTTAGGGTTGAAAAACCCCCTAAAACAATAGGTATTGTTTGTTATAATTTCTTTAAAGCTAGAAAACAAAAATGTTGTACATTTATTTTTACACAATACATATAAAAAGTAAACCAGTTTTACATTTTGTCACGTTCTGCTAAGGGATGAAATGCTGCTAATAACAACCCCTAAAAGATACATATTAATTGAATACCACTTAATAACATGAAATTTGGTACACATAATGCTCATATTGTCGAGAGGCGAACTAAGAAAATATTTGGCCTTTAAGAGTTGAAACAACTCCTAAAACAATAAACATTGTTTGTTATACTTTCTTTAAAGCTAGAAAGCTGTCATTTTTGTACTTTTACTTCTTACAAGATACATATAAAAAAATAAACCAGTTTTACGTTTTGTCACGTTTTGCTAAGGGGGAAATTTTAGTAACAACCCCTATATCTATAAATATTAATTTAATACGGCCAAGGAAAGTGAAATATTTGGTACACATATTGCTCATATGCGCTAGACAATAATGTTGTTTGTTTACTTTCCTTAAAGCTGAAATTTATTTCTTACAAAACACATATAAAAAGTAAATGTGTTTTATATTTTGATACGTACTGCTATAGGTTTTGAAAATGTGATAACAAGCCTTAAAAACAACAAATGTTAATTGATATACTTTCCTTAAAGCTAGAGAGCTGAAATTTGGGAGTTATTAATTTTAAGAAAATATTTTAGACGTAAGCTGATCAAAACAATCGGATTTATACATTCGCTTATTAAAGACGTATCTGGGTGATCTGCAAACATCCAGCTAAGACTGTGATTTACCAGTCTGTAGATTTAGCGGTTGAAAAATAAGACTCTCTTCGCTCTGATTTTTTTATTGATTTAATTTATTCGGCACACATACCGTGACGAAGACGATTGACGGGCAACCAGTGAACAATAAATACCAAACTAATTGAAAATACATTTTATCATTCACTTTCGTGAGATAATAGGCGAAGGAAAACGAGAGAAAAATATTACAATTATGAATCATAGTGATGAAAAAAAAACAAATTCCCTGTAGCGAAGCACGGGTATTCAGCTAGTATTAATATGTTAGCCTACTTTATTCTTATTATTTTTTGTTTGCAATATGTCAAAGATTCATCAAAGTTGGATGGACGAATTATCCTTATATATAATTCTGTAAGCGAAATTTTAGATTCAAAATTGTGGGAATTTGGTAAATTGGAGGATGATGGGAGAGGTATCAAATTAAAGGTATCGATTCAAGGAACGAGGGAAAAATATAAGTTTTTTCTAAAATTAAAAACTAAGGGGTTCTTGAGGTCCCCGAAAAACGAAAAATCCCCATTAGAAATACATGCAAATTTAAAAACGACTACTGAACCGATTGATAAAATAGTTTTACTAATAAAAATCTACACTTTTCCTGAGTAACATAGGTTATATATAATTCATTTCGATAAAAAACAGTTTTTTATTTCAATATTTGTAAATCATTTATTACCATAGCAACCAATATAATAAAATAACAGATAATATAGCTGTTTGTTCCAATATTTCCATTAACAGCTGATTCAAAATTTGAAGCAATTATTTTTGTATTTCTAGCTTTTAGGTTAGGGGTTTTAAAGTGTAAACCTGAGCCTTGCTGGTTATTTTAACCATTATTGTAACTGCTGTTATCAAATATAAGAAATAATTTGATTTAGACATTTATCATCTTAGTTTTGAGGTTATTATTAATCGTACAACTTTATTATAAATAAAACATAACATTTATTTTTAAAAGGTTCCATTGGGGGTTGGCGTGCGGAGCACGCAGGACTCTCCCCTAGTTTCGTCAAATTTCTTTGATGGGGAATCTTTGATCAAAGAAATTTGACGTTTATTTGGTAGTGTAATAATGTACCTAAACAACTTTAGTTTCTTTTCAGTTTGTGTATTTACTGTTCTTCAAATTTACTTTGTTTCTATTACAGTTGATTGAAGTGTCGTGTGTAGTTAAATACTATTTCGAGTAAAACAACAATTTTCGTTGGTTGGACGATTTTGGTAAACTTTGAGACTCAAGTTCAGAGCCTTAAATATGGAACAACCTTGTTTGTTTGAAAAATATAAATCCATTGCCATAACAACCAACTGCATAAAATAACAGATAAAACAGCTGATTTGAATAACCAGCTTAGCAACACGATTTTGGGTTATGCCTAGTTTATTAGCGAATTTCCATAGGAAAAATGAGCTATTGCAGTGGCCTTTATGGTAAGACCCAAGGTCGGGAGTAGCAAATGAGCACCGATCATGGTCCCCAGACCACGTTTAGGGGTGTCATTAAAAATCATGTATATATATATATGTATAAATGTGTTCGCACTCTAGCGGCCGCATTTTAAGTCCGATTCGGTTCAAATTTGGTACACATATTGGTTGTCTACGTCGCTCGGACGAGTTCGTTAGCCAAAAAAATCCAACAATCGGAAGCACGTTTTTTGACCGGAAGTAACTATTTTTTGAGATTTTTCCTACGAGAATGATTTTTTTATAGTTTTTTCTACAAATATAAATGCAGGATGTTATTCTGCACATTTTGTTTTTTACGCGACCTTATAGCTCGCTTGGTTCAATGAAAATCGATCGAAACGTAAAATACCATAAAAGTACCCGGTTCAAAGACATGTGGTGGATTCTACAGTGGGTTTGGCGTGCGAAGCACGCAATACATTGTGCCTTGAAGATACTCCCAATATGGTTGTTGGCGTGCGAAGCACGCAATGTTTTGTGTATTGAAGATACTCCCAATATGCGCAATGGCGTGCGAAGCACGCAATGCATTGTGTATTGAAGATACTCCCAATATGGGGAATGGCGTGCGAACTATTTTACAGCTATTCAGCCCCGTCGTGAATGGACCTATTTCCCAAATTGTTGGTTGAAACCCTAAAACATAGGCCTATAAACTTAATTTTGGAAATTTGCTCAACCCACGAATTATTTCATTTTACCAGGGTTAATGGCAACATACATTCATGATTTTCTGCACACATCTAAAGTAAAGTACATTTCGAATGACGTAAGTTTCATTCTTGTCTTTTCATATACTAATAAACTAGCTGGCCCGCGCGAACATTTCGAAAGTTAGGAGTAGGCCTATTTACCTGATTTAACACGTTGATTTGATTGAGTTATTTACGTTGGTTTGTAAATAATAGTTTCTAACGCTTTACGTTGATTTAATTTGATTGATTTGCGTGATAGATTACACTTGCATATAGAATGTAAACAATCTAACTGACAGCTCTCTTGTTAGTTAAACAGATTGTTAATAGATGGCGCCTTTAATTAGGAACCAAATGAAGTATAATAATATACAAGTTTTTAAAAATGTAACGAAAACATACTTTTAAGCTGTCTGTCTATTTTTCAGCATTAGCGGGGAACATAAGCTTTAAAATGATGTTTGAATAATTAATTTTGATGAAGAATTAAAAAAGATGTGGGGTTACCAAAAAAAAAAAAAAAAAAAAAAAAACACCTTTGAGAAATTAATAATATACCGGGTGTTCGGAAAGTCTGGAAACGGTTTAATATTACGTATATAAGGAAAATTTGAAGGTAGATGTGATTGAGAAACCTACTCTATGTAAAAATACTATTTCATTAAGACTTAAAAACGTTATCCGCCATCTTGGATCTGCCATCTTGAATGTAACTTTTTTTAAATGGAAAGTTGGTCGTGAGATACATCATTCGATGCAGAATTTCAAAAGAAACCCATCAGTGAAATTTTCACATCCATATCTTTAACCGATTAAACATAGCGGCCAAAAAACAACGAAATCGTGTTTTCCGATTTTGCCCCGGCTGTACTATTATTTTTTAATATTTATTGTATTCTTTTTGGTTTCAGAATTAAATAAGCTTTCAAACGATATGCCACACGATGATATTTGAAAGTGATATGCAACTATCTGTCCATCGATCAGGCAGAAGATTTACAATTTTTGGGAGTCCATCTGGATGGCAAAATGTCTTGGAAAAAGCATATTAGCCTTCTTCATAAACAAATTTATTTGAGCTTTTTATTTTTTGAGAAAGGTTTGTGATATAAAAGTCCTTTGGATGCTGTATCACTTTTTCGTCCATTCAAGGTTGCAATATGGGATTGAATGTTGGGGAGGTGCTTCTAAATCTGCTATTCGACTGTTATATATCACACAAAAAAGTTTCATTCGTATAATGTTATTCAAGAATAAATTCCATTCTTCATTTCCATTGTTTACGCAATTGAATATTCTTCCCCTGAAACATCTTTTTGTATACAAAGTTATGAAAGTTTACTTTATAAGGAGTGGTAATATAAATACTGATACAATTTATTATTCAACCAGAAGTAGATCTGCACTGCAATTAAAACGTCCAAAAGTAAACCGCTCCTGTTTTCAAAGATCCTTCTTATTTGTAGGCCCAAAAGTTTTTAATTTGCTTCCAATCCGCTTGAGAGCAGAAAAAATGATTCGTAACTTTTTAACTTCTGTGAAGAGTTGGCTGATGAAACTCGAAGTAATTGAAGACTTAATCTGTTTAACTAAGTAGTTTTTAAGTTATTCGTGTTTGTACAGTGCTGTGGTGTTCTATTTGTTATATGTCTATTCTTGTCAGTGACCAGATGACTTTTAATTTATTGTAATTATTTGTATAGTTATATTTTATTTAGTTGTGTTTATAATTATTAGTACCAGTGGTTTGTTGCTGGTTTTCTTTCTCTGCCTATATATGTTTGTATTGTTTGTCCTCTTGCCTCAGCAAGCCGCACATAGCAGTTAAAATGTATGTGTTAAAAGGTAGACCAAACTAAAACTTTTATTTTCTTCTCTCTCTAATTATTATAAAAATGTTTGTTTATTAGTTTATCGGTTACAGGAAAAGATGGTTAGGTATTTCCTAGACATTAGTGTATTTTATATAAAAAGGAATCAATAAAAAATATTATTATTATTATTATTATAAAGTACGGTATTTCAAATTTTTGAGTTACAGCCATTTTGAGTTTTTCAAAATTGATTTCGAGTGGTTCAACTTTGGTATTTGTATCGTTGTGTGGCATGTCGTTTGAAAGTTTATTTATTTCTGAATCCATAAAGAATAATAATAACTATACAAAAAATAATAGTACAGCGAAATGGGGCAAAATCGGAAAACACGATTTCGTTGTTTTTTGGCCGCCATTTTTAATCAGTTAAAGATATGGATGTTTAAATTTCACCGTTGGTTTTCTCTCGAAATTCCACATCGAAATGATGTATCACATGACCACCTTCTCATTTAAAGAAAACAAAGTTACATTCAAAATGGCGGATCCAAGATGGCGGATAATTTTAAAAAATCTTAATAAAACAGTATTTTTACATAGAGTAGGATCCTCAATCACATCAACCTTCAAATTTTCCTTATATATACGAAATATTAAACCGTTTCCAGACTTTCCGAACCCCTGGGTATATATCATTATGATTGTTCCTCGTGAAATATTAGTTTCCATTTTCACTTCAGATAGGCGTAGAGGTAGGCAATCTGGTGACTTTGCTGTGTTGCTGGAACTTGCATACCGTCCCTTTTAAAGGGGTCCTTGTAGTGCTTATATCGCCCATGTTAAAATCTAGACATTTCAGTATCGTTAAAAAAATCATTATACCTTACGTAAAACAGCAAAAATATGCACTTCGTACTAACTTGTTTCGGACGCCGTTTTTCAACCTAAAAAGTTGTGAAACATCTTAAATTGTTCTTAAAGGCTTTGTGCTTTTGTCTTGTATCTCATAATTGAAATAAATCGACGGCAACCCATTTTAATCAACAGTTTAACTGAGTGAAAATCGATTATTTTGAATGCATTTTTCGTGACTTTTAAGCAATAATTTCCATATTTTAAGCTAACACGTAAAAAGTATAAAGCCTTCTTTATAACTTAAAGTAGTTTCCCAGATCATTAATTTATAAATAGAATCCGAAACACGTTATTACGAATGCATGTTTCAACGATTTTGCGGCTTGAGTCAGACATTTTTATTGAAATCATACTGTAGGCCTACACTCAGGCGTTTTCTTCAAGGTAAAGAAAAGCCTTAAGTTTTGATTTATTTTAGGTCTTTTTGAAAAAAACAAATTTCATAACGCTTTTCATAAAAACGAAAAGACTTGGTGTTGGTGATAAGTTCAATGTTATCATCCTCGGCATCATCAGGTTTTACTCCCTCTACGAGATGTAAAAACATTTAAAAAAAAGAAGATAAATAAGCCACTTGGTATTAAGTTAAAAAAAAGTTATAAAATTATGGTTTGTTAATATAAAAACATATTTTTTTAGATCTAATGAAGATATTTTATCCAACAAAAATAGGTTAATATAGTAGGCTAATTTACAACATTCAGCTTGATAGCTAAAAGGTTTTATTAGAAAACCATGACAAAAATCGTTCATAATTAGTAAGAATATTTATACTGGTGTACTCAACTTGTAAAACAAATTTGATGTTGATATTCCAAAAATTGACGAAACTGGAGCTGTTTAAAATGAATTGGTGGGTAAGGTACTCCTAAAATCGATAATCGAAATCGACTCCTAGGTCGGGTCATTTTCAAGATAACAAGTTGAGACTCATCATAAATGTTTAAAATATAAATTTCAACTCCTACGTCAAGTTTCAATTCGATATATTAAAATTCGGCCAATATAGAATGAGGCAACGCTTCATACAAGAATAAGATGTCCCCTTTTAGTGATTTCCCCTGCTGCAAAATACATACCTGCATTATCGAATTTTTCTAGACAAACCATTGCTCGGACGAAATAAATACATATGTCCTTTTTTGTTGAAAAATACATTCCCTACACGGTGGTATTTTTATTTTTCTCTATCTTCATCCCAGCTCGAAATATTAAGGATAATCGAAAAAAAATTATAATCGATTTTTTTTTCGACTTTGGGAAATCGATAGACTGGTAAACATTTTTTTATGTTAATCTACATACTTTAAGGTACTTATAAAAAAAATTCAGCCATATTGCAAATTACTAGTAGTTGTAACCTATACCGACTGGGCTATTAGCGAATTTCCAAAATTAAATTTATATATTTTATGGTTTCAAATAACCATTTGGGAAATCAGCCTACTCACGAAGGCGCTGAACAGCTGCCTACGTGTACGAAATATATTAGTGGAATTTGTTTGTCCCTAAGTCTCGACTCAAGTGCTGCTTCGTTGCATTCGCTTCGCTCGCAGTGAACTCGGCCGTGGGCCTCTTATCAGAAGGTGCCCCAACGTGGATTTGAACATGGTACTTTTATGGTAGTTTACGTTTTGATGGATTTTAGGGGAACCAAGCGAGCTATCAGGCCAAATTGTGTAAATATTTGTTTAGTACTAGATTTTGAATGACATTCTGATTTTATTAAATCACACGCAAAGAACCATTATTCCTTTCCTCTGGAACCACCAATTTCCGCCATTCTTTTTCATTTATCAGGCCCTTTAAAATGAGGTATCACTTGATGGGGGTTTGTATCTAAGATTTTCGAATTACCCTCTCCACCCCCCATTTTGGGGTAAGGGGTGAAATGGTTGGATACACCAAAATTCAGTTTCCTCTGTCACATAGAGATAAACCGAAGCTCATTTATCTATTTATTCTTGTTCAAAAGTTAAAGGGGTGTGGTGTGGGACTTTTTGGACACCTGTATAAGATATAAACACATTTTTTAGTCCCTCACGTGTTCTAGGGACTATGATAGGTGCACATTTACTACTCCCTACCTTAGGTCTCACTATAAGGGTCACTGTAACAGCTGTAAATTCGCTAATACATTTTCAAAATACGTAGAAAATTCTCAGGTTGTTACGACACTTGTACTCGTATCGTTCAAACTAAGGGGGTACCTAAATTTGGATCAACCCAAGACCTCCTCAAATGAGGTGTTTCATACATAGAGATAAGGAGCGATAAGAGTAATTAAAAAGTTGGCTGTTTGTTTAATGTAAACCTGCCGTACGAATTAGCATTGTTGTTGACAAGCCACGCCCCCTGACTTGATACGTTCATTGTTGTAAGTTATTCAAAGCTGCATTACAGTCACACGTGCTGTGAGTTTTAAAGTTTGCATGTCGGAAAAGTTTGCTGTTCAAGCTACATTTTGCCAACAATACCGGCTTATGTTTTGGAAATGTTGTGGTTCTATTTTTGTTTTTCTGGAAAAAGTATAAGGTAGGATTCATAGCCTATTAATTAGTACATTATTTACTCTCGTTCAACATCGGTTCTATTACAAAACTCACTTGGGATTTTTGTCAATACACAGTGCATTGCGTGCTTCGCACGGCAACCCGCATATTGGGAGTATTTTCAATACACAGCGCATTGCGTGCTTCGCACGCCAGCCCCCGTAAAGATATTATTATTAATACACAATGCATTGCGTGCTTCACACACCAACCATCGTATTGTGAGTATTTTCAATACACAGTGCATTGCTTGCTGAGCATGCCAGCCCCCGTAAAGATATTATTATTAATACACAATGCATTGCGTGCTTCACACGCCAACCATCGCATTGTGAGTATTTTCAGTACACTGTGCATTGCGTGCTTTCCACGCCAACCACCGAAATTGGAGTATTTTCAATACACAGTGCATTGCTTGCTTCGCACGCCAGCCCCCGTAAAGATATTATTATTAATACACAATGCATTGCGTGCTTTCCACGCCAACCACCGAAATTGGAGTATTTTCAACACACAGTGAATTGCATGCTGAGCACGCCAACCGCCATATTGGGGGTATTTTCAATACATAGAGCATTGTGTGTTTCGCCTGTGTGCTATGGGCGCACATGTACGTCCGCTTTAAAATATTAGTGATTATTACTTGTAGAAATGTCCAAAAATAAAAAATAGAGTAATTTCTACTCATTTAGGCTATAAATATAAAAAATAAAAGGTCAGCTCCTAGCATATTAAATACAAAATTTGCGTAGCAGTGATGTTAAAGGATCCAGTCAGTTTCTCCGGCCAATTCTTCTTCGTCAGTACAATATTCAGGATTAAAATAAAATTACAAATATCCTTCATCCGATTGTTTTGACAGCTACACCACCCGATAGGGAATCAAAAAGGCTACAAAAAATGTACAGTTTTTGAATAATTTAGGTTTGAAATATCTGGAGAAATGTTTGACTGATTGAGTTCAAACTTGGCACGCAGTTCAACCTAATAATGACCTGTGTCAAGAAAAATAAGCGATTCTATCCAATCGGGCGTTTCAAAATGGTGTCTGTTTGAAAATTTCAAGCCTAAATTACTAAAAAAATGTAAATATTAACAAAAAATATTAGGACACCTTTTTTGTTTGGATCTACCTACGGCCCCCTCAAATGAGGTGTTTCATACATAGAGATAAGGAACGATAAAGTATATAAATCATCGATAAATGTAATAAAAGTAGTTAAAAAGTGGGCTGTTTGTTTAATGTAAACCTGGCGTACGAATTAGCATTGTTGTCGACAAGCCACGCCCCCTGACTTGATACGTTCATTGTTGTAAGTTATTCAAAGATGCATTACAGTCGCACGTGCTGTGAGTTTTAAAGTTTGCATGTCGGAAAAGTTTGCTGTTCAAGTTACACTTTGCCCACAATACCGGCTTATGTTTCCATAACTCGAAACCGAAGAAAACTTTGACACTTGTTAAAAGCGCATTGCGTTCGAGAACAAAGGAAATGTTGTGGTTGGATTTTTGTTTTTCTGGAAAAAGTATAAGGTAGGATTCATAGCCTATTAATTAGTAGACTACATTATTTACTCTCGTTCAACATCGCAAAACTCACTTGGGATTGTTGTCAATACACAGTGCATTGCGTGCTTCGCACGCCAACCCGCATATTGGGAGTATTTTCAACACACAGTGCATTGAGTGCTTCGCACGCCAACTCGCGTATTGGGAGTATTTTCAACACACAGTGCATTGCGTGCTTCGCATGCCTACCTCAGTGTTGGGAGTGTTTTCAATACACAGTGCATTGCTTGCTTCGCACGCCAGCCACTGTAAAGGTAGTATTATTAATACACAATGCATTGCGTGCTTCACACGCCAACCATCGTATTGTGAGTATTTTCAATACACAGTGCATTGCGTGCTTCCCACGCCAACCACCGAAATTGGAGTATTTTCAATACACAGTGAATTGCATGCTGAGCACGCCAACCGCCATATTGGGGGTATTTTCAATACATAGAGCATTGTGTGTTTCGCACGCCAATTTAAAGCCTAGCTATGGACGCACATGTGCGTCCGCTTTAAAATATTAGTGATTATTACGTAGAAATGTCCAAAAATAAAAAATAAAGTAATTTCTACTCATTTAGGCTATAAATATAAAAAAATAAAAGGTCACCTCCCAGCATATTAAATACAAAATTTGCGTAGCAGTGATGTTAAAGGATCCAGTCAGTTTCTCCGGCCAATTCTTCTTCGTCAGTACAATATTCAGGATTACAATAAAATTACAAATATCCTTCATCCGATTTTTTTGACAGCTACACCATCCGATAGGGAATCAAAAAGGCTACAAAAAATGTACGGTTTTTGAGTAATTTAGGTTTAAAATATCTAGAGAAATGTTTGACTGATTGAGTTCAAACTTGGCATGCAGTTTAACCTAATAATGATCTGTGTCAAAAAAAAATAAGCGATTCTATCCAATCGTGCGTTTCAAAATGGTGTCTGAAAATTTCAAACCTAAATTACTAAAAAAATGTAAATTTTAACAAAAAATATTATGACACCTTTTTTGTTTGGATCTACCTACGCCCCCTCAATTGAGGTGTTTCATAATAAGGAGCGATAAAGTATATAAACCATCGATAAATGTAATAAGAGTAGTTAAAAAGTTGGCTGTTTGTTTAATGTAAACCTGCCGTACGAATTAGCATTGTTTTGTTGTTGACAAGCCACGCCCCCTGACTTCATACGTTCATTGTTGTAAGTTATTCAAAGCTGCATTACAGTCGCACGTGCTGTGAGTTTTAAAGTTTGCATGTCGGAAAAGTTTGCTGTTCAAGTTACACTTTGCCAACAATACCGGCTTATGTTTCCATAACTCGAAACCGAAGAAAACTTTGACACTTGTTAAAAGCGCATTGCGTTCGAGAAAAAAGGAAATGTTGTGGTTGTATTTTTGTTTTTCTGGAAAAATATAAGGTAGGATTCATAGCCTATTAATTAGTACCTTATTTACTCTCGTTCAATATCGGTTCTATTACAAACCCCACTTGGGATTGTTGTCAATACACAGTGAATTGCGTGCTTCGCACGCCAACCCGCATATTGGGAGTATTTTCAACACACAGTGCATTGCGTGCTTCGCACGGCAACCCGCATATTGGGAGTATTTTCAATACACAGTGCATTGCGTGCTTTGCACGTCAACCCACATATTGGGAGTA
>JAGFPH010001373.1:192008-208082 GCA_018207615.1 Philaenus spumarius
ACTTGGTGTCTTTCAATAGGTTTCTTTCAGTTGGTTTCTTTTACTTGTTGTCTTTCAGTCGGATTTGTTCATTTGGTTTCTTTCAATCAGATTCTTTCAATATGTTTTATTCAATCGGTTTCTTTCAATCGGTTAAAAAAAAAATTTCATATGCAAAAAAACTGAGTGGGTATTATTGCCCGGACAATCGGTTTAAAGTGATATTTTCTAAACATAGAAAATATTTTGTAAATAACAAAATGGCGGCTGGATGGAAGACAGATCATTTTAGGACCTACGATTATTAAAACTTTTTTAATGTAAATGATGCAATAAAAATGTAGATTCGAACTAATAGTCCACATTTTGTGTCCAACCTGTACAAGCCCGATGGCTGTATAGCTTCAAATGACGGTTTTTGTAATTTATTGACGCCTTCATACACTCGGAACATAATTCTTTTTGTAGTTTTTGGAAGCTAAAAACTATTAGCTTTAGAAACATTATGTAACTCAAATTTGTTTATTTGAAGATAAACCCCGAAACAACCAAATAGCTTCCTCTATCGTCCTTTCGGTTCGAAATAAAACTACTTACTAACCCTATTACACGGAGCCATATTTCCCAATAAACGTCAGATCTTATCAAGCCAGTTGAGGCTGTAGCCCTCTACACGTGTTTCCCCTCCTCACCGGCCCCCCGTCTTAATAAAGTGGAAAGTAATTCTATCCTACCCATGGGGACCCAATGTGTCATTCCGGATAACACTTAAAGGCAATGCGGTCTTTCTCCTTCGGTGAAGTTGATACAGATCTTCCTCGTGGGTACATTATTTCTTACATTTTCTTTAACCATTTTTGATGAGCTGTTTGTTGTAATTTTAATGAAACATTGGAGGAAAAGTACAGAAACGTGTTTTGAACGCAGTTGGATGTTCAGTGTTAGCGTCTAAACACTACAAGTGCAATGTTTTTTATACGAGCAATGTTGCTTTCGTGGGTCCTGGTTCAGGTAATGTTGTTATAGGACTCATTTTGTTCTTAGCCTTTAAAGGGGATCTTGAGTTAGTAACAAACACATTTAGATACCTTTTAAAAAAACGATAAGTTTAGAAAGCTTAAATTTAGCACACACTTATTTTATACATTTTTAAAGAATCTATATATACGGGGTGTCCCCGAACTCTCAGTTCCCCTTTTCTGGATTTGTTCTTAAGATCGAGACAAACATATTTCACAATATAAACATGGGTCTACGGTGCTTTCTTTACAAGATAACTAGGGGCTCTGCCCCTGGACGCTTCGCGTCCCAACCCCGCCTCGGCCTTCGGCCTCAGATGGCTGCTTCACTTCGCTCGCAGTTGTAAAATTCGTTAAAGAATCTCGTTAATCTTTGGCTCGTTTGTACATTGGTTTGTAAAATTATGAAACCAGGCTTAAATATGTTAACAGTAATTGCAAGATTAATTATAACCTCAAATACATGCTTTAGAAACGTGAGACGCTTTCATTACGATTTTAGTCCTAATTTTACTATCTTCTGTCAACTAAAGTTTTGAAACCAGGCCTAAATATAGTAAAAACTATTGCAGGATTAACATAACCTCAATACTATGTTTCAGAAATGAGCCAGGCCTATATTACAAAATTGACTATTAGAATTTAACCATCTTTATCAAGTTTACCTTTCTTTTACAAAATAAATTGTTAAATCATGCCCAATTTATTCTAATTCCAACGTGCTAAAACAGTATAAATTAGCTTGTTTATAAACAGCTGTTTTGATCGCTTTATGCACTATTTCTTTGTTATTTTGTAACGAACATGGCAACCCATAAGAACCCATGTTTAAAGTTTTCAATTTTTAAAATAGATTTTTTCAAAAACTGCGTTTTTACACGAAATACAACTATATGGGTGTACTTAAAAATCAAAACTACACCTAAATACAAAATTTCTTTAAATTCGTTAGAGCCGTTTTCGAGATCCGCGACAGATACAAAGATACAAATATACATACAAAGATAGATACAAGAATTGCTCATTTAAAGTAATAGGATGTCAGCAAATGTACATACAATATGGTTGTGTTTACTGTGTTGGTATAGGATGCCGGGTTGAACAAACCAATTATTACACATAACTTAACTATTATCCTTCATTCTATTGTTTTCAGAGTTGCACCCAACCGATAGGGAATTAAAAGAGCTACGAAAAAGGTCTCTTGACAGTTTTTGTTAAAATGTACGGTTTTTGGGTAATTCAGGTTTGACATTTTCAAACAGCCGCCATTTTGAAACGGATGATTGTATATAATCGTTTGCGCTTCTTGATATAGACTATAGACGATGGATAGGTTAAACTTCATTAAAAGTTTGAACTCAATCGGTCCAACCGTTCTCCAGATATTAATTATTTTGTAAAAAAACACATACAGACAGGCTGACGAAAAGGTAAGCATTCATTCTGATATATATGTTTGTCTCGACCCCAGAAACCAATACACCATAGAGTTCGGGAACACCATAAGAAGAAGTCCTGACCGACTGACTGGCTGATTCACAATCAACGTACAGAGCCAATACTATGATAGCTGGAGCCTTCAAATTTTCAGGATACCTTCATACTACTATATAAATAGTGTCCCCGAACTCTCTGGACCCCTTTTGTGGATATGTTCCTGGGATCCAGTCAAACATATTTCACAATATAAACATGGGTCTAGGGTGCTTATTTTTCGTCTGTCTGTCTGTATGTGTTTTTTACAAAATACTTAATATTTTTGGAAGTAGACAAAATATTGAGCTCAAACTTTGTATACCTATTTAGTGAGTTATCTTTTACCACTGTACGAAAAATTAGAACATTATTTTAAATATTTTCAAAATGGCGGATGTTTATAATGTTTAATGTCAAATATCTAAAAAATCCGCTAACTTTACAAAAAATTACAAGAGACAAAAAAGTTCAATTTTTTAATGACGAACACAACGGTTTTTTTATTTTGTCCGTAGGTCAAATAATAAGAGAGATATTGACAAAAAAAGTAAAAATGTATTTCTTGGTAGTTGTCAACAATACCCAAAATTACTATAGAAAAAAATATTTTAATTTTATTATGAGCTAAAACAATAATTTATTTGTATAATATCCCGAGCACTTTCTGGGCTGATTCCACTATCAAAAATAATGAAAAACGTTCATATTATTTATATTTATGGGTCCGGAAATGCTTCGTTAGAGAGTTACAGCTGGCGAAAGATTTCACCCGTGTTTCAGATTACGCACAAAAACAAATCCCTATTGAAATATGTACGGCGTTAATTAAGGTGTACAATTTAATTTAATTTACGTAAAATGAGCAGATAAACTTAATAAAATAGGTCCCAGTTCTGTACCTGCAGTAATTGTTGCGATATTTGACATAAAACGCAAAATTCGCTCTAAAAAACATGATATACAGGGGTCTTATTTTATTAAATTTGTCTGCTCATCTTATGTAAATTAAATTAAATTGTACACCTTATTGAAAAGGCCTAATCTGAAACTTGGTTGAAATCTTTCGCCAGCTGTAACTCTCTAACGAAGCCTTTCCGGACCTATGAATATAATTTTCATTATTTTTTGCTAGTGGAATCAGCTCAGAAAGTGCTCGTAACATTATGCTATAAATTGTTACTTTTAGTTCATAATAACATTAAAATATTTTGTTTCTAGTGTAATTTTGTTCTGGGTATTGTTTACAACTACCAAGAAATGCATTTTTCCTTTTTTTTGTCAATATCTCTGTTATCCTTTGAGCTCCAGCCGTGACGTGACGTAGCAATTTTTGGTTATGCTATTTCCAACTACTTTCAATGGTGCGTCAAAATTAAACGTTGAATTTTCATATTGGTTGGTGCGTATGATTGCTCTGGGCAGATTACAAGGACTTATTTTCAAGATAATGGGTCTGGGTGAGAGTGATCCTGGTAAACCCTTGGATATTAGACAAGTCTTTGTGGTCAATGCAATTGTGCACCAATATGGAGAACTTAGAAAGGAATTTGCACTAAAGACAGTTAATGCTGGTTTTAAAAGTGTTACTTTTCCAAAACATTTGCTTTCAATTGGTCAAAGAAGCTATACTTATTTTGCAAAAAAAAGTACTTTAATGAGTCGCCGATTAAATTAAAAAATTTAGACATTAACAAAAAGTTTTACAGAGGAAAGTGATAGAGCAAATTTAAAACATTGACATTATTTAATGATAATTTGCTGTTTACATTGTTTGGTGTTATATATAAGTAATTAGCGAAATTCCATAGGAAAAATGAGCTATTGCAGTGGCCCTTATGGTGAGACCCAAGGTCGGGAGTAGCAAATGAGCACCGATCATGGTCCCCAGAACACGTTTTGGGGTGTCATTAAAATTCATATATATATATATATATATATATATATATATATATATATATATGCACGATTTTGGTGCTGTTTGACTGCCATACATGGGGAAAAACGTATGCTATATGGCTGCCAGGCCATTTAGCAGCCGCATACGGCAGCCAGATCGCCGAACCTCTATTTCATGCTTATAACATTAAAACAGACCTAAGTTTTAAGTTTCAGAAGGCCGCCAAATTAGTCATAGTTTTGATTATTTGTATATCATTAGTTCACGAAAGTTAAGTGAGGAGCGCTGCGGTTGTAGACTTATACGCGAATGTATATAAACTTTTCAAAACGATGAACCATTTGGCGACCGAGACTTGGCAACGCTGTGTCTGACGCAGTAGTTTCCTTTCCTCCCTATTCTTCCGGTGTCCCTTTCAGCTCGCTGGGACTGCTAAATATTACTTGTACTGACTCCAAACTGTCTTGTCAACAATAATCTCTATTTACAGGGTGTTTTAGAATTCATGTCAGATATGTTAGGGTGTTGTTCCTGGACTAAATAAAATATGTTAAAAATTTCCGAATACCAATAGTTACCCGTACAGCCACCATTTTGTTTTTTCACATAACAATTTTTAATATGAAACGACTCTTTGCAATACATTTAAATTTTATTACATAGCTTTATGATACAAAAACCTAATCCCAGGAAAAACAATTACATCCTGGGATTTACAATGTTTATTTTCAAAATAGCGGTCCTTTAAAAGAAAAACTTTTTTTAGGAAATTTAATTTTTAATCAGATGCCACTAAGAAAATCGGTTGTTATAAAAGTGAGATATGTTTGAATGTTTGTAGAAAAGGCAGCAAAATGGTATCCCAGTTTGCTGCCTTTTCTACCTAGTGGAGTGATTAACAAATATTTTAGATGAAAAAATTAGATGCAGGCTGTCCTAATTTCCAAACGATGTTCAGTAGGCTACATACAAAACATAAAGCTTTTAACACTTATTGACAACAAAACTGTATGTTACATAGAGTACATTAGGTTAGTTTTACTACTTTCAGAAGTTAAAAAAGTTTTCTTTGTAGAATTGGAGCTTCAAGGAAGTTAACTTCTAGTTTTTACTTGAATATAGTTTAATTTAACAAAATATAATATATTTTAAAGGGTTTATTTTTATACATTATAACTTTATATAACCGAACTGCTATCAAATAAACATTATTATTGTAGTTTTTCAAACATAACATGAGCACAATCTAGGAACCAACAAATATCAAGTTTCATTTCAAGGTTTTATTTATTTATAATTCATCATTTTAATTACGGCTTGTTTTGGTTTTGAAGTCACACACACTAAGAGGTTAATCTATATAGATGCCGACAAAGAAGCACAAACAACGACGTTATCAATCTAGATAGAAATCTGATGACTAATTGTAATTGCAAAGCGGGAACATAGTACGATAGACATGTTTATTCACAATGGTTTGAATAAAATGAAGATACGCATTGGGCTGAATAGTTTCGTAAAAGTTTATAGACCGTTGACGTTGATAGACAGAGTACCGGTATCAGCTGATCACACTTATTCCCTCTCTCTCTCACACACTGCTACTGACAACAGTCGTGCTGGTGTACAATAAAGCCTGCCCTGTACCCATCATAACATTTTACTAAAAACGTATGTCGTCTATTTTATAGTGACCCAGCTTGTTTTTAATAATCCAAACTTCTGTTAGGACAATTACACAAGGTATTTATTTAGCTGAAATAAAAAAACTGAGCTATTTTGCTTATGCTCCTGTACGGTTACAATTAAAAAAATGAGTTTTTTTACCCTCCATTTTTTGAAAAGTGGGTGTTTTTTTAATAAATATTTAGAGCTGGAGCGTTGCACAGGCATCGTAAGAAACTTGTACCTTCAAAATATCTGTTAAATTGTTTCCTTGGGCCGAAAGATACCGAGTGTAGTGTTTTGCAACCAAAATGTACCTCAAAGTACATAACCATCTCTGAAATTGCAATAATAGGAGTATAGTCTATATCTATACTTCTATACTAATATTATAAAGAGCTAAAATTTGTTTGTGAGTATGTTTGTTTGTTTGTTTGTTGGTATGAATTGTATGTATGGGGTAATCTCTGAAACTACTGAACCAATTGAAACATGTTTTGTTTCAATAAAAAACTACACTATTCCTGGGTAACATAGGCTAGAATTCATTTTGATAAAAACATGTTTTATTTCAATATTTAAAAATTTAGTCGGAAAAATTCACAGGATGAAGTATGGCGTTAAACCCATAGCGTCTAACAGCTGTTATACCAATAAATAAGCAACATTATAAAAAAATTAAATACGACAATTGAAAGATGAAACTTATATTATTCAAAACGTACTATGCCAAAGATGTGCACACACACATACATTATGTATGTATGTACCGTTAAGATTGGTAAATTTATTTAAACACAATTAATTAATTATAGTTTAGGCCTAGACTGCTGCTGATGCATAACTCATTTATTTCTTACATTCATTACCATGGCAACCAATTGAATACAATAACAGATAAAACATGTTTGATTCGGATGTCTAGCTTAGTACAAAATAATATTTATTTTAAGTTTAGGCCAATCATGTTTCAACATACACAAACCAATAAAAGCTTGCGTAAAGGAATTTTAAAATAAGAAACCACTATATTACATCTTCTTTAAAAATAAATAATAGGTACATATTATAAGAATTTAATATTATCCCTATTTATTGTTAATATACGGTAATTGGTAGTGAGCAACCTAAAGTTAGATTATAATATTCCTACACATACATCCTAATTAAAATAAACAAGACATAATAGAATTTAATAGTAGGCCTATTTATTGATAATGTACGGTAATTTATTGATAGTGAGCAACCGAAAGTTAGATTATAATATTCCTACACATACGTCCTAATTAAAACAAATAAGACATATTAGAATTTAATAGTAGTAGGCCTATCTTATCTTCTAAAGCGAAGAAAAAATGTTTGTCTGCACAACGGATCTGGAAACTCCGTCCCAGGATTTTTTATTTTTTTATTTTATTTGCGGTTTTTGGCCACGAGGAATCTATTGGAGCTGGACACCAGTCTGGGAAAATTCGTTTTTCTTAAATTAAAAAGTAAAATTTCTCCATTTAAAATACACAGCACAGCTGATGCAAATATTTTCAATGTCATTACAATAATCAGCTGTTTTCTTTTAAACTGTATTTTATTAGAAGTAAGATGATGTTATTACAATAATGTACTGTTTTCTTTTACACTGTATTTTATTAGAGGTAAGATGTTATTACAATAATCTACTGTTTTCTTTTAACTATATTTTTATTAAAGGTAAGATGTCATTACAATAATCTGCTGTTTTCTTTGAAACTGTTTATTTTTTATTAGAGGTATGCCTAATGTTGTATCTATTTGTAGTTACCATAACAACGAATATTTCTGCTAAAATGAACTTACCCTTTATTTAGTTGTTTAATGTTATAGGCCTAACCTCAAAACTCAATAATTCAATATTTATTAAGCTGTTTCTTATATTCGGGTTGTTTTTCTGAACTTAATCTTTTAACCCAAACTTATTGAGTGAAAATTTTATGTATGTAAATATTTTCTCTAAAACGGCAGTTTTAAAACTGGTCTAACGATGTTCACGAAAATGTGCAATAATAGTTGTTTGACGTGAGCATACTAGGCCCTCGGCTTAAATCGATAGTGAAATATTAAACTTTAATTAATTTAGGCCTGACTTATTTTTTAGGCATAGCGTTGAGATTATGGTTAATCCTGTAATTATTCTCAATACATTTATGACTGATTTCACAATTTAATTTGTTAGAAAAACGTAAAAGTTAATAGAAATTGATTTTAAAATAGTCAATTTTCTAATATAGGTCTGCCCCACTTCTATACCATAGTTTTGAGTTTATGAATAATTCTGCAACTAATAATTGTTAACATATTTAGGCATGTTTCAAATTTTACAAGTTAAACGAGCGGAGCATTTGAATTTAATAATAGGCCTATTTATTGATATTATACGGTAATTGACAGTGAGCAACCGAAAGTTATATTATAATATAAATCTGTATAGATCTAACTACATCAAGAATATACAATTCATTCAACCTTCAACATGTGACAACCAAGTGTTAGGTTGGCAGCGCTATTAATTTTCCTAAAAAAGAGCAAAGTCTAGAAACATAAATTATTATGAGTAGTAAGTGTCGGCGTGTTGTTATTGTTAGGTTCCGTCTATAAGTAAAGTAACTGTACAAGGGCAAGTAGTTTATCATAAAAAATACTTATATATTAATAAAAAATGGTTATGAATATTACTTTGAAATTGTTGTTGTGTTAGTGTTGTAGTTATTATATTGTGTTTGTGTGAATTAATTGTATTGTTGTTCTTCTATTTTATGTGTGTCTTTCTTTTAAAAATACGATTTAAAAACACTCATCACGATTTCTCAAAAACTACTGAACGGATTTCAATGAAATTTGGTATGTCCTCTAGGGCCGTAGGTGTTCGCTAAGAAAGGTTTTCAAAAAATTCGAAATTTTAGGGGGTGTTTAGGTGGGTCAAAAGTACTACAAATTTCCATAATTTATAGATGAGCTAGAAACTTGAAATTTTGTATGTAGCTTCTTCTAGGGCCGTAGGTGCTCACTAAGAAAGGTTTACAAAACATCGACATTTTAGAGGTGTTTGGGGGGTGTAGAAATTTCAAAGCCATATTTAAGAGATTTCTAGATGAGGTAGAAACTTTAAATTTTTTTATGTAGCTTCCTCTAGGGCCGTAGGTGCTCGCTAAGAAAGGGTAAAAGGTGCTGTGATGGCCATGGTTGTTAAAGCGTGTTTTCTTAACAGACATCATTGGCAGTGGTTCGGAATCCACGTAAAACTGTAGGTCCCGTCTTCATTAGTTTTAAAGTGCAAAAGAGCAGGACGTTAAAAACAAAAACAAAAAAAAAGGTTACAAGATATTCGAAATTTTAGGAGGGTTTGGTGCGGGGGGGGGGGAGGAAAGTTAATAATAATTCCTATAAGAACGAATTGGCGTGAAATTAGGTAAGTAGCTTCCTCTAAGGTGCTCGCAACATTGCCATGGTAATTAAGTGAAAGTCAAACTTAGTAAAAACTTTAAACTAAAACGATAGTATTTAAAGCTTTTTCATGTTAGTAGTTTACTGATCACAGTATTTGTGATATTAATTCTGTATTTTTTCTGTTTTTTTCCAAACCATTTAAAGTAACACATCACAATTGATATTTATTCATATCCAGTTTGATTTTGTCCTTTAAGTCCATGAATTTCAAAATTGAAAACTGTTAATTCAAGAAGCCAATTTTCGCAATACAATTACCGTGTCTAATATTACGATTATTTTAGTTTTCTTATCTTAATTTTAATCTTATAAAGTATCACTCGACTGTATCAGAGAAATATAATTTCTCCTGTCCTTTAGCCCTCTTTAATAATGAGGTAAAAAATATATTTTACTTTGAAGTCTATGTTGCATGCATTCTATAACTATGTCAAATTTCACGTTGATAGCGTACATATAAACTGTGTCAGTATTAATGTTGTGTAAGGATAGACCTACTAACAACAGGTCAAATAAGCCAAACAAAAATGTATATTGTGCTAAATTTATATTATGTTTAAATATTTTACCTGGACACATTTAAAGTGACAGCACAGAATATTGCTATGAGTTAAATTAAAAAAGAAATAATATTTTATTTAAATTCGCAACTTATGGTAGCTTTTTTCAATAATCGAGTCTGTCTAAGTCAATTTCCAGTCAAAGCCCAAAGCTAAATAACTTTTGCAGTTTTATTTAATAAGACATTGATTTTACTAAAATATAAATCTTAAAATTGCTGTTAAAAAATGGTTGGGCTAGAACGACCGCTGGGGCGATGGCACAGTAACAAAAAGCAGGATATTGTTTAGGTAAACGAGGTCAAGTCCCCTTCCCAATATATATGTTACCATTTCCTTCTTAAAGCAACGAAGTACAGTCACATTTTACTTGTTTGGTTGGTATAGTCTTTACCGCAACACATGCATCACCGATTTATCAGTGATGTTGTGACAAATATAAACACATTTTAGTCATATCTGTAATAAAGAAATAACACCGTCAAATGTGTTTCCCATTATTCTTCTTCTAAGATTTATATTATGAATTACAACTTTCAATATTCAATTCTAAAGTGTAACTACGGCCTTTTAGGGTATTTCCCCATTTGTAAATCTGTGCATATAATATTGTTTTAGTTGTTGACAAATAATGCGGTACTGTATAAGTTAGAAAAATTGAAGATCATAGTGACCAAAATCAGTATTTTTGTTGTTACATTGGCTATTTCTAAGAAATTAAAAAGTTAAACACGAAATTGTTTAGCATTTACTACTACGTCTGTGAGTCTTTGAACGATTTATACAATGGAAGTTGTTTTCTTCTTGATATTGTCATCTCAAATTGGTTGATAATGCCGTCATTTGGAATTGCTTTGAAAATGTCTTTCAGAGGGTAGAATTAATAGCCTAGACAACCACTTGTCACCCATATTGCTGTGAAGTCGATTTTTATTTACAATGTTGTATATGGCTAAACTGTCCCATAAACAATTGGTGTGGAACTTATTGTTTAAAATAAAATCAGTTAGTTATACATTTAGTGAGTTAATTTTACAATACATGTTGTATCTTTAAACGCGAACATTTAAAAAGGAATCTTGGATTGGTACATACTTAGCAATATTTTTATGATTGTATTTAAGCGTACAAAAATGTTATGGTTTAATTTATACTTTCACAGTGTAGTTATTACGTTTTATTTTGACAACTAAATTATATTAAGAACTGTTTTAAAAAATTTTAAAAATGTACCTATAATATTAACACACTAATAGGCCTATATTAAACTAGTAAGATGCCGGGAAAAATCACGGCACGGCAGATCAGTTAAATGTGTACAATTATAGTAAAAAACCTGTTTAGTAATTACAAAATATTAAATGCAATGTTCTTCTGACGTAGAACATGTATAGGTATTTTCAAACTGTTATAGAACTAATGTAGGCTATATTGATCTTTTTCGAGGTTAAAATTCATTGACAAAATGTTTTTCAATCATATTTGTTTACTTCGATTTTCAGAAGAAACTACTTAGGCCTACAAACAATAAACTATATCTTACTGGGTCTATGTCGTTAGGGATTTTCAACATGTAAATGTAGAGTCTACAGTATAAGAAGAAGGCCTATATAGCACCTAATATAATAGCCCATGGTAAACAAAAAATTATAGTTATGGTATGAATAAGTTCGACACGTACAAGTTACACGACACAAGAACTACTAAACCGATTGGTATGATTGTTTTGTATATATACGGAAGAAAGTTATTACTGTATTGCTGTTTTAAAATAAAAACAAATTTTGATCACTGGAATATGCTTTTAAACACTCATAAGAAATCATTAAAATTAAATGAAACACATAAAAATGATGAAACACCGCTGCGGTCAATCGCTAGTGCATAAACGAGGCCTTATACGTAAATTTACTAACTTCCACTAACCTGGCTACTATATAGCAATACAATGTGATAAATTCCTTAGGGTGACACATCCTAAAACTGTAAATTGCCTGCAGTATGATTAAAACAAGATAGTATTATGTAGAGGGTCTGCGGAAAAACCAGGATCTCGCTAAAACAATGCCAAACACCCAAAAAGTTTTCATTTTGCCTAAAAAATACTTTTTTCTCGCTTTGAATAGTTAATGTCATCACTTTTAGTTTATAAAAAACTTTACCATTTTTCATCACAATTATTATAACATTTTATATTTTTTCTATGAAACAAAACTACTTATTTACATTTGCTATAGTTTTCTCTAAAAGGTTAAATACTTGTTTATATAAATATTGTATGCAAGAAGGTAAAGTTATAAGAAAGAGAGCCGCAGTAATTAACGAGTTATAACATTCTTAGTTGAACCTACTTTTTGTGGAACTTGTTCAACCGAGAAGGCAGGTTGGGCGAGAAGCGACAACCTAAAGGTTGAGATGACAACCCCTTTAGGCCAAACACACTCCTAGTTTGCGTTAACTGTAAGTTATGTTATCTTATTTTCGGTCTGGAGGTAAGTAAACTAAATCCGTTCCTCCGGTTGTACAGCTGAGGTTCTTAGAAGTATGAGTAATTTTTCTCAGCTTTCTAAGTTTTCTCTCGGCAGAATTAGTCTCAAATCTCCTGTTCTCCCTTCGATATGTATGCCTCTGCTTAAAGAAACAATGTAAAGCGCATGGTATTTTCTTTAGGTAACATTTAGGGGTATAACTGATGCCTCTATGATAAATGATTATGCACGATTTTGGTGCTGTTTGGCTACCATACATGGGGAAAAACGTATGCTATATGGCTGTCAGGACATTTAGCAGCCGCATACGGCAGCAGCCA
Organism: Philaenus spumarius; assembly: GCA_018207615.1. Classification (NCBI taxonomy): domain Eukaryota; kingdom Metazoa; phylum Arthropoda; class Insecta; order Hemiptera; family Aphrophoridae; genus Philaenus; species Philaenus spumarius. The sequence continues at coordinate 204,897 of JAGFPH010001373.1, forward strand.
GATCGCCGAACCTCTATTTCTTGCTTATAACATTAAAACAGACCTAAGTTTTAAGTTTCAGAAGGCCGCAAAATTAGTCATAGTTTTAATTATTTTTGTTTAATATTAGTTCATGAAAGTTAAGTGAGTAGCGCTGCGGTTTATGAAATGTTTGCATAGGTTGGGTTTATGAAATGTTTGCAAAAGTTAGGTTTATGAAATGTTTGCATAGGTTAGGTTTATGAAATTTTGTGTGCCAAAGTTAGTTGTTATCTCAAAGAAATCAATATTGAAAATTTATGCCAGAGTAATCTGCTGTTATTTTGATGAGCACAAACTTTGTGAGATCAAGTTTGCGGACGTCCGTCATTAAAATTAACGAGCCATTGCGAACTTTCAAAAATTGTTCGATTTCAGATATTGACGTGCAGCGTTTAAAATGTTCTACCTCATACGTTGTAAACATTATTAATGCGTGTTGATTATGCCTGAGGTTGAACCTATTATAAACTTTAAACCCATGCTGTTTTAGTTACGATAAACCTTTTAATTTCGGACTTACGGAATTGCACTATTCTAATAGTACAACTCGAACCATGCTTTGATTGAATATTTTCTTATTGCCTATGTTAGACCGCCCCTCAGGAACAGCAGCGGTCTACTGAATACTTATTAAAATAGTGTTCAGTGTCCATTATCATTGTGCTAAGTTTCCAGATCAATACAATTCTAAAAAAGTCTTCAAAAATACATAGATTATATATGAGCCTATCACTCAATGCAAGTTACCTATTGAGCGTGCACAAAAAAGTCTAAAGGAAATTTGGCAACGCCGCTGGCAGCCATACAGCCTTTGTATATGGTAATACGGCAGTTAGTTAACCTATGAATTCTTATGCGCCAGATAGGTACAGATTTTTGAGGCAGCCTTTTAGGACCAACTTTGCTAATTCAGAATAGGAATATAATGCAACTTAACAAATCAGATAAATGGTATACCGATGTTATAATTACAAACTATTCACCGTAAAATTTACATATACACAATGTTCTAAGGTGGCTTCCACATAGGTTGATTTTTTGAGGCTGCCAAAAGCGTTAAGATATTTAACTATATATATATATATATATATATGTGTGTGTGTGTGTGTGTGTGTGTGTGTTCACACTCTAGCGGCCGCATTTTGAGTCCGATTTGGTCCAAATTTGGTGCACATGTTGGTTGTCTATTTTGCTGGGACGAGTTCGTTAGCCAAAAAATCCAACCACCGGAAGTAAGTTTTTTGACCGGAAGTAACGGTTTTTTGAGATTTTTACTACAAGAATTACATTTTTTTGTGCTTTTTGGCAAAAAACCAAGTTAAGATATTATTCTGCACATTTTGTTTTTTTACGTGACCTTAGAGCTCGCTTGGTTCCCCTAAAATCGACCAAAATGTAAAATACCATACAAGTACCCGGTTTGAAGCCACTAGGCACAAAGAAATTCTACTAATATATTGCGTACACATAGACAGCTGTTCAACGCCTTCGTGAGTAGAACTATTTTCCAAATTGTTGGTTGAAACCCTAAAACAGAGGCATATAAACTAAATTTTGGAAATTTGCTACACTCATGTCAGCGGTCCAGCTGCGTGGTCGAATTATTTTCTAATAGTTATGTCAGGTGTATTTGGAATTTAGTTGTTGTTTCACTTGTGTCATTGCTTGTTGTTGTTAGATAAGGGCCAACCTATGTACGGGTATTGATAGGTCCTTGTATATATTATTGTATGTACAAGGAATTTAGTAGTAAAATAATAATAAAAAAATTATATCTGTGTTTGATTTTTGGTATCTCAAATTTCTAATTAATTTATGAGCATTGTATAAATTCTCTTCGGTTTCCAGGCTAAGATAATCACTTAGGGATTTCGCCTTACACATTTCACTGAATGTATGTTTTGTTTAATAGGTTACGAGTTTGTGGAAAAGAGGTACTTAACCGAGGCAGCTTTACCTTACTGCTACGGCATGGTGTACAACTGGGAAGAACTGAAAAGTTCGCCAAGTTCCTGGTGAGTTATATACTGGAAATTTGTTACAATAATAAGTAAAAGTTTGATTGAACTTTATTCTGTATTAAATTAGTTAAGCTATATTATATTACTTACGAAATTAATAATGATCTTCGTCTACCTTGATTATTACCGAATTTCCATAGGAAAGATGACGACCCTTATGGTAAGACCTAAGGTCGGTAGTAGTAAATGAGTACCGATCATTGCCCACAGAACAGATTTTGGGGTGTAATTAAAAATGATATATATATGGATATATATCCCTGAATATATTATGTGTTCGCACTCTAGCGGCCTCATTTTAAGTCCGACTTGGTCCAAATTTGGTAGACACGTTGGTTGTATACGTCACTCAGACGAGTTCGTTAGCCATACAAATCCAACAACCAGAAGTACGTTTTTTGACCAGAAGTAACAATTTTTTTCAATTTTTCGCACGAGAATGAAACTTTTTTGTTGATTTATATAAAAACATTAATGTAGGATATTATTCTACACGTTTCGTTTTTTTTTCACGCCCGTATAACTCGCTTGATCCCCCAAAATCGATCAAAATGTCAAAATACCTTAAAAGTACCCGGTTCAAATCCACGTGCTGGATTTTACAGTGGGGGCTAATCCGTAGCGAGGCCGACAGCCGAGTTTTTACGCTGCGAGCGAAGCGAAGTTCATAGCCCGAGGCCTCAAGGTCGAACTTGGAAAGCCCACTTTTCCGCAAGTGGAGCGCATGAGTCGAAGCTAGAGGCTTAGGTACAAACAAATTCTACTAATATATTTCGCACACATAGGCAGCTAATCAGCGCCATCGTGAGTAGACCAATTTCCTAAATAGTTGGTTGAAACCCAAAAACATATAAAATTAATTTTGAAAGTTTGCTCAACTCACGTCAGCGGTTCAGCTGCTTGGTCGAATTATTTAAAATGAAGTTGTTCAGGTGCCGTAGTCAAACTCAATACAAATTCTACTCGAAAGAATATTATATTTCCCGTCACAGTATTGTCCTGTGAACAAGTTGCTCTGTATCAGACGAAAAGTGAAACGCTTCCCTTCTCCGGCTCATAGCGGCATGCGCCACGTGTACTGTGTTAATACGTAGCATAGGGAATCAGTAGACACTTGCGTATAATACTGTCCATTAGCTGAACA
>JAGFPH010001373.1:215352-243780 GCA_018207615.1 Philaenus spumarius
ATTTATTACGAATAATTTTCAATAATACAAAATCATAAATCTGTATGCATTCACCCAAATACATAAATACAAGACATTACAAAACGACGCAGTAGTTTGACCCTGCTGGCCTAAATACGTAAATCAAATTTGTAAACGAGGAGTCCTACATTGGACTGGTGTTTTACGCAAGAGACTATATTTGAATATCTAAATAAAGATATGACCCAAACGCCAGGGTAGAACAGATGTCCAAGGCTTTGGTCGATGGAATCGGTTTTCTGGGACAGTTTTAAAGTATTCGATTTTCGTTAAAGCTGGCGAATAAATATTCTAATATTATGTAAATCTTGTACGGAAAGTATGATTGTTTAAGGAATTAAAGTGTTGGAAAGTGACGTAGCGTGCATCCGTCGTTTTTATCTCTGTAAACATTATGTAAAAGGTGTATTTGTATTTTATTTGAAGGCTAGCTGACCCGGCAATGCTTCGCTATTGCATAATAATTTTGGTGAAATAAATGCGACAAATGATGGTTATCTTTACCCTCCCCCCCAAACTCATCTAAAATTTAGAATTTTTGAAACCCTTTCTTAGCGAGTGCCTATGGCCCTAGAGGAAGCTACATACCAAATTTCGTTCCAATCCGTTCGGTAGTTTTGGAGAAATCGTGATTTAGTAATTTTGACTCCCAAAACCCCTATTAACATTTCAAATTTTTGAAACCCTTTCTTAGTGAGCATCTACGGCCCTAGAGGAAGCTACATACCAAATTTCATTCCAATCCGTTTGGTAGGTTTTGAGAAATTGTGATTTAGTAACTTTGACCCCCCCCCCCCCCTAAAATTTCGAATTTTCTGAAACCCTTTCTTAGTGCGCGTCTAGAGCCTATAAGGAGTATTAGTGCCAAATTTCATGTTTGTAGGCCTCGTGGTTTTGCAGAAACTGTGATGAGTCAATGGTATTTGGCTTTTATAAGTATAGATTATTAAAAACCAGAGATGAATTTATTTTAAAACTGTTTAAGAAAATAAAAATAAATAACACTAATGAGCTTGACATGTGAGGAGAAATATTATCTATTTTTAAGGATATGTATCCCATCTGTGGTAAAATATAAAAAGTATACAAAATGAAACGAAATGAATTTATTGTTCCTTTACAAACGTTGTGCAATATAATACACATCAAATTAAACATAAATATAAGACTTTTAAACAAAGTAATAAATTAAAAATACAAAGGGAAGAATTAGGTACCCTCTATAGTCTATAGGAATCCTGTAATGAGGGTTACCTTTACTTCAAAAACAAAATAACATTTATTTTATCAGAGTTGTTGAAAAACATATAACAGAAACAATTAATTATAAGGAGTTTACAGCAAAAATTTTTTTTTTATAATAAACATTTTTATAGAGCATAAATCCCCTCCCTCCACGAAATCAAAAAATTGATTTCAAACCCCACCCCTCCGAAATCCCGAACTTTATTAGTAAAAATTAATACTAGTTTAAACATCTGGTGTGCACATCACACAACTTTCCTTACCAAAATAGATGCTGTATCAATTACCAAATTTTTCGAGCAAGAGATTGATGATACCATTTTCGAGTTAATAGGAGTATCCGTTTCGAAGAAAGCGGTACTAACTTCAAAACGGTTAATCCCACGGACCTGATTTTGGTCTCAATCGATTTCTCACCCCCAAAAATGTCAAGGTCGATACCAAACACGGCTAGTTTAAAAAAAAGTCATTTTTGCCTCCAAAAAGGGCGTTTTTGGGGTCAATTTTTGAAAAAATGGAAAAAGTTGAGTGGGGTATCTTTTTTGACATTCTTTTGGACGCTGACTCGAATGAGACCATTTTCAAGTCGATAGGACCAGTCATTTCGGAGATACAAACAAAATAACTTGCGTTTTTGTAATAACTTTTTTCAACGAATTTTTAAGGGTATATAGCGTACATAGCGTGTTAAGGGGGTCTGAGTAGAGTATGTTAGCAAAGTTTAATCAAAATCGTTAGAGGGGTTTTGGAGTAAATACCAAAAATGTGCTAAAAACTGGTCCCACGGTAAGACACCACCTCCGATTTGCTTCAAATTTACATGGGTTTAATTGTTTACGTGTTTGAAGATATCCTGTAAATTTCAGTTCGATCCGTCCAGCCGTTTGCCCTGTGCACTCCGGACACACACACACACAGACACACAGACAGACCAATTGCCAAAAATGCATTTTTTGGACTCAGGGGGCCTTGAAACGTAAAGATATTATGAAAACTCGACATCGAATTTTTGGGTCGATCGCAATACTTACCTTACCTAGTATAGGGTAAGGAAAGTAAAAATTGCAAATTAAATTATAAAACAGACAACACAACAGAGGATCCAACAACATATTTTACATCATTGTGCATTGCATGCATACTGATATTTAGATTTGCTTGATTAAACTACAACGTACAATACACATGGATGCAGTAAGTTACAGCCTTACTCTCTTGTAAGCTTGATCTGATCTATTAAATAAGAAACTATGAAGGTTCAACAAAAATACTTTACTCTAACAAAACACGTAATGCATTGTGTATTAAAAATTCTCCCAATATGGGGGTTGGCGTGCGAAGCACGGAATGCTTTGTGTATTGAAAATTCTCCTAATACGGGGGTTGGCGTGCGAAGCACGCAATGCATTGTGTATTGAAAGTACTCCAAATACGGGGGTTGGCGTGCGAAGCACGCAATGCTGTGTATTGAAAATACTCCCAATACGGGGGTTGGCGTGCGAAACACGCAATGCATTGCGTATTGAAAATACTCCCAATACGGGGGTTGGCGTGCGAGGCACGCAATGAATTGTGTATTAAAAATGTTCCCAATACTGGGGGTTGGCGTGGGAAGCACGCAATAGTCTGTGAATTGGAAATTCCCCCAATATGGAGGTTGGCGTACAATGCACTGTGCGTCGGCCGCTTCTCACAGTGTTCAGTGTCAAGCTCACATGTGCGTCCTTAGCAGTGAACGTGTTAAAGGATTTAAATTAAATACCCGGTTCTGACCTGACTTCTTCTGTAGAGACAATAAGAACTTTGTATATAAATAAATGTGATAGTAAATATAAACTATGAAAAAGAGGTCTTGAAGGTTCAATTCTGTTTTTATTTTGTATAACGCCCATAATGCATTTTTAAGTTATTTTAATAGGATACATGCTTGTGTCATAAGCAGTTCCCCAGCAAATAATTCCATATTCCAATCTGCTTTGGACTATTGAAAAATAAAGTTTCCGTATCATGTCTTGGGGTAAACACCTTTTAAGAAATAAAAAACTCTAATAACTCCATTCAACTTACTTTTTAAAGCATTTATATGGGTAGTAAAATACTAATTCCTGGTAAATATAAATATAATACACTAGGGGAGACCCCTGCGTGCTCCGCACCCCAACCCCCAATGGAACCTTCTAAAAACATATGTTATGTTTTATTTATAATAAAGGTGTAGGATTAATAATAACCTCAAAACTAAGATGGTAAATAATGTCAAATGTTCAAATTAAATTATTTCTTATATTTTATAACAGCAGTTATAATAATGGTTAAAAGAACCAGCAAGGCTCAGGTCTACACTTAAAAACCCTAACCTAAAAGCTAGAAATACAACAATAATTGCTTCCAATTTTGAAATCAGCTGTTAGTTGAAATATTGGAGCTAACAGCTATATTATCTGTTATAAATTGGTTGCTATGGTAATAAATGTAAATACATGTGTTGATTTATCATTCTGGGCCTAACCTAAGAATTTTTTCCGACTAAATTTACAAATATTGGAATAAAAAAGGTTTTTATCGAAATGAATTATAGCCTATGTTACTCAGGGATGTGTAGCTTTTTATTAGTAAAACTGTTTTTTCAATCGGTTTAGTAGTGCCAGAGATTACCCCCTACATACAAACAAACAAACACACAAACAAACTTTACCTCTTTATAATATGAGTATAGATTTTAATTTTATAAATAAATAATATTGGCCTATTTCAAAGTAAACTACGTTTTAAACTAAGCTGCAACATATCAACATAATTTTCGTAATTTTAACCATCTTAGAAGGTGAATTTTTCAAAACCGTTTCTTAGCGAGTATCTCGGAACTTGATTGAAGCTGCGTGCCAATTTTCATTGTAATCGGATCTGTGGATATGGAGAAACCGTGATGAGTCATTACATGGTATTTGGCTTATATAGATGGTAGGGGCTCAGCCCCTGCTCGCTTCGCTCACTCGCGGTTAAGCAAATGGAAACACATTACATTATTGTATAAACTGATAGTTTCGCTGACATGAAGATTAATTAGGACAGAGGCACTTGGGCTGGCAATAGGGCCAGTGTTATGTGCGAATGACAGGATTTTTGTATGTAATAGAGAGATATAAATCTAACCTAAAAACGAGGTTAGTTATGAAGTTAAACTCATTATAAATTTGCTAAGATGGATGTTATGATAATTAATGTAAATGCTTTCAACAAACATGCGTTACTAAGCTTTTGATGCGAATCAGGTGTTTTATCTGTTATAGGGCTAGGAATGAACCCCTTATTTTCACATTTTTTCGCTTAAGAATCCAAATTTTGTAAACTACTTTTACAAACCTTAAAAAAATCTTAAGTAGTTTTACGAACACCTTGATTTTATGTCAGTCAGAACAAAGATGTTTGCATATAGATACAAATAGTAATATATATATTTTATTATTATTATTAGAGGGTTGCGTGGCCTGCCACCAGGACCCACTGCAACTAAACCATGAGGTCCACTGTGCCCCAAGTCCAGGCAGCAGTTCACATCAAACCCACCATTTTCACGAAACGAAGGAGTCCATGGGGGTCTTCCTCTCGTATAAAACTGGTGTCAGGGTATCATTTCTGCTTCATTGATGCGAGGGCATCACATTCGCATAAAACATGGAAAGAGTTGTCCTCCTTCTCTCCACACCTTCGACATAATGGGTTGGAGAGTCCCTCTTCAGAGAGTTGTGTCCCGTCAGTAGACCGACCAACAACCTCACTTCCGGCCTGCCAAGACCCAGCAGTGTTCTGCTTAGGCGTCCATCCAGGCCATCAATGAAATCATGTGCCTATCTCTTAGGGGCATATTACACTGTCAAAGTTATTTGTCAAATAATTGGTCAAAGTTTTATCAAAGATCTTTGATGAAATCTTTGTCAAAGAATACATATTACACCTGTCCAAATTTTTTGATCAACTTTGATATTAAATTAGGTATATTTTGAGGTTAAGTTTCGGTTTATTCTAATATTTTTATTATTTTATTAACTATTATTACAAAATTACAGTTGAAAGATCGTAATTCATATAATAACGGGTTAATATTAAAAAACTAATTTTAAAAAAAAACTTGTAAATACACTTTTACAATAAAGTAAACATAATGAAAGTCTCTTTAATGTTTTACAAAATACAAAATTAGGCTAATAACAGAACAGACGAGACACCGGTGTACGAATGCCCTTGCGGAATCACGTACACCGTCCGGTGTCCCAGCTTCTCGCGGGGAGAGACACCGTAGAGCCACAGAATATCGTAGCGCGCTACTCAGTGTCTCATCTGCTGACACACATTTAATTGATAGTACATTTAGTGTCCCGTACACCGGTGCCTCGTCTGTTGTTAGCCTTGGGCTATACTGCCAACCGTAATATTGCAGACTGCAAAACATTATTTGTAATTTCTTCTAAAGGTTTTTCTTTTACATCGCGATTTTTATATAGGCATTCGTGTGAATGTTCCACAAACAATATTCTTTTTCATAATGTAAAATTAAAGTGTTCATAGTTTCAACACTCCATGCCAATTTTGCCATCGTATTTAAAATATAAAAGTAAAGGAACAGAAAGAATATTATGAAAACAGAAAAAACGTATATTATTTTGAGGTTAGGAGGTTTTCTTAAAAATGAGTACTATAATATTTTAGTATTTTATTCTTATTATTTTTTTAAAATCTTTGTCGAAGATTACAACATGTCAAAGATTCGTCAATGTTTGATCAAAGTTTGATGAACGAATCATCAAATGTCTTTGGTGTCAACTCTTTGATCAAAGAATTTGACGTTCATTTGATAGTGTAATATGGACCTTACCGTCTATCTATATCTGAGCAAGTGTTCTGATTGAACATTTTTTCTTAAACTTTCTTTCCCATAGCCTCTTGATATTCCTATCATCAGTTCTGGGCTCATCGGTGGAGTTTCAGCTCCTCTTTTAGCCAGTTTGTCTGCTATTTCATTCCCTTCTACTCCTTCGTGTCCAGGGACCTAAATAAGTCTTATTTTCCTACTGCTCGACAGCTGATCCAGCAATAACTGGCATTCCCAGACCAGCTTTAACGTTGTTCTTGAAGCTATAATGACCTTTACAACTATAATGACTATCAGAACATATCGCAACATCTGTACTCATGCTTTCTGAGTCCAGTATTCGTTTTACGCATGCAAGTTTTGCGTATACCTCCGTTTGGAAGTCCGTAGAGTGGAGCCCCAGCGACGCACAGTGGAGTATTAGATCTTGAAACCTGGCCAAAAATATATATCTTTTTGTACCTTTAATTTATGTGGTAAAATAAGTTTATTTATGATTTTTAATATATTTAATGATATTTTTAAACCCAAAAAGAGTTCTACAGCCAAAGAGACTTAAAAATTATAATTAAAAATATTATTTTCATTTAACTCCAATTTCCTTTATAAAACAAGTTCACGGTCGATTCTTAGTAGTGTGGTCTAAAAGTGCTTGAAGTTTAATTGCAGCACTTGTTTCTGAAATATCTATCATATCTTCTCTAGGGTAACACTCTTTCTTATCTTTTTTAACTAGAGAGTAGCATGGGTAGATGTTCTTGTTTGCTGACTGGATTATTTCATACTGCCTTCTGGTTAAGTCAGCTTCAACAAAAAGAGCCGGGACTTCAGAAGGAGTATGCTTTTTTACTGTATTTTTTCCGGTGAAGTAATTGTATCCCTATTTTTTTTAGCTTTTTCGGAGTCACAGAAATGTTTCTGATTAAATCAGCTGCGTCAGGATTTCCTACAGCTCGCAGACTCATCGAAGCTGCATACGTCAGTGTGGAAACATTGTGCCTTAGTTCTTCTGTTTTTCTCCTTTTTGACCTTTAGCTCATTCATTGAAGTCCATTGGTGGGCAGCCCGGGGCATTTCTAAACCTTTCAGAAAATTTTTGAAACTTGACAGTTCCTTCAAGCCAAATTTCATTTTTTTAAAGAAACCTGTCTTTTTTATGGTTGAAAGCAGCCCATTTCTTCTTAAAGTCAGATTTAAAATAACTTAAAGTTTTTCTAAGATTTCCTATTTCACCATCTGGACATTGAAGAATTTCTGCTACTCTGTTTTCCATGTAATTTAGGTTATCGTCCAAAAGTCAATCCGGACTTTCCTTGACAAGCTCAAACAATTTTAAGCGAATAAATTGTCGCTCCATTGTCCAGTCTGAAAATAAAGGGTGAATTTAGGTTTGATGAATGATAACTTAAGTTTTTTTTATAACTTAAGTTTTTTTATAACTTAAGAATTAAATAATAAATGATCTAGTTTCGAATTGAAAATTTTGAACTCATTTCTAAAATTGTCAAACCTTTAAATTAGTTTCATTAAACACTAAATTTTGGTGTAAATCAGTTTAAAAAGGTTTGATAACATAAAGTTACTTAAACTTTTATAATTTTTTACTTAAAAACCCATTAAAAAGAAGATTTTTTTAAATTATTTATAAAAAAATGGCAACTACATGCGGAAGATTTTACTGCAGGAATTAGTTAAGTGTTAAATGAAGAATAATATAGTATCAACTAGTTGTCCCGGGCAGACCCTGAACATGATTAAAACCTTAGCTTAAATAAAATAACATAATAATTATTTACTTCTTGACTAAATACATGAAACCGTCAGAAAAATTAAATTAAGTATTGTTATTTAATTTTAAATAAACTATGAAAACATTAGCTACTTACCTCGCAAATCACTTTGGAAAAATTATCACTGGTCAATCAAACCATAAAAAAATTATATAACAATTTATATTGAACATAGAAAGTGATCAAGAAACTCAACCGTGGCGCGTCATCAAAGACTTGTGGTTCAACTGACGTTTAAGATAAGGCAGTGTGGCTTATCGTCCCGATATTCCGCCTAGTAAATAGGCTAGATGTTTATCAATAAGGAAATACCAATATTGATAGTATTTATTTACTTTTGGTATTTCAGTTTTGGCCATCATTTAAGGGTAAATACTCCACTGTGCGACGCTGAGTATTTTTTCTGGGTGTACGGTCCTTTGTGCACGGACATTCCGACTCCCGTACCATTGTCTGTTTTTGACCCGTTCGTGAACCAGATTTGTCCATTTCTCCTAGATCTACCTGTTTCCGTAGCCACTCTTCCCGAGCAGGGAAAATAAAAAAATTTGCTGCTGGAATTATACTTGGGAATCATGTAGTCCGTACCGGTTCGCAGCACCGGATCCCACTCCAGTATCTTGTTCAGACACTCACTGTGTCCATTTCTTGCAAGAGATGTTGACCAACTCCGTCCTGTGTTCAATCTCATTGCGGCCTTACTAGCCTCCACGAGGTCCAGAGTTCGGAGGTACAACAATCTATATATACTCTACATTAAAGTATTTATAATTGGTAATACATATGTACAAACAAAGTACTGCTCCTTTAATAGTCAGTTCGATTTTGAGCCTATGAATATTAAACTAATAAACGGTATCAGGAAACTGACTCATACTTTCTCCCTCATTATAGGAACTTACTCTACCTTTTAATCAGTAGAATAATAATTCAAAATACCAATTTTTTTATTTTTAAGAGTAATTTTTCCATAAAAACCCATAAAATAACGGAAAAACCAACGTTTCTCAAAAACCGCTCGGACGATTTTGATAAAATTTTTATAGTTTATAGTACTTTAGGTCCCTAATAAACTATAAAAATTTAATCAAAATCGTTACAGCCGTTTTTGAGAAAAGTTGATTTTTCCGTTATTTTAAGGGGTTTTATGGGAAAATTACTCTTAAAAATAAAAAATTCTCAAAAATGGAAAAAAGTGATTGGAGATACCGTGGATTAGTACCTCCATACCAAGTTTCATCAAAATCGGTGGACTGGTTTAGGCTCTAGGTCTGATAACATCCACACAGACACACACACAGACATCACTCCGAAAACCACTTTTTCAGGTTCAGGGGGACCCAAAACGGATATTTCCACCAAAAACGCAAACTCGAAAATTTTGACGAATACAATACTTTCTCCATATACTATGGTATAGGGGGAGAAAGTAACAAAATGCTACAAAAAATAACATACAACCTATTTATTCCTAATATCAACACGTTAATAACCTTCTTTGATGTTATGATAACAATATTATTTTCCAGAACTTTGTACATTACATTGAAACGAAACAAGATAATAAGCTTTAGTTTACGCCATTCTGTTTCTCTTTTAATAAGCTTTTTAATGGTGTATTGCATGACCTACCTTTATATTTGAAATTGTTTACTCCCCTAACGCCCCCCCCCCCCCAAATCATAAAGGTTCAGATATGTCATAAAGTCGTCCTGTTACGCAACACAAGATATATGCATAGTTTTGTTAACTTATTTTCAATAACAAATATAATAATTCGACCACGCAGCTGAACCGCTGACGTGAGTTGAGCAAATTTCCAAAATTAAGTTTATAGGCCTATGTTTTAGGGTCTCAACGAACAATTTGGGAAATAGGTATATTCACGACGGTGCTGAATAGTTGCAAAATGCTTCGCACGCCTTTCCGCATATTGGGAGTATCTTCAATACGCAAAGCATTGCGTGCTTCGCACGCCAACCCCCGTATTAGGTGTATTGTCAATACACAACGCATTGCGTGCTTCGCACGCCAACCCCACGGTATACTCCGCCACATGGCTTTGAACCGGGTACTTCTATGGTATTTTACGTTTTGATCGATTTTGGTGGAACCAAGCGTACAATAAGGTCGCGTAAAAAAACAAAATGTGCAGAACAACGTCCTACATTTATATTTGCGGAAAAAACTCAAAAATAAATACATTCTCGTAGGAAAAATCTAAAAAAATAGTTACTTTCGGTCAAAAAACGTGCTTCCGATTGTTGGATTTTCTTGGATAACGAACTCGTCCGAGCGACGTAGACAATCAACATGTGTAACAAATTTGAACTAAATCGGACTTAAAATGCGGCCGCTAGAGTGCGAACACATATATATACACAATATTTTTAATGACACCCCTAAACGTGTTCTGGGGACCATGATCGGTGTTCATTTGCTACTCCCGACCTTGGGTCTTACCATAAGGGCCACTGCAATAGCTCATTTTTCCTATGGAAATTCGCTAATAAAGGGGATTAAACTGACATCATAAACACTATGTATATACAATTTTGAATGACACCCCAAAACGTGTTCTGGGGACTATGATCGGTGCTCATTCTCATTTCGTATGGAAGTTCGCTAATAATGTGTACAGTCCATGTTATATAATGTAAACTGTAAGTTATTAAAATAAACATTATCCGAGTTATTTCCAGGTACACTTCCCGTGCACTCGAATAATATCTGGAGCAGACTTACTTTGCATTTATAATACGGGTTATTGTTAGATTTACATGTGTCAGTAACAGGCTTGAGTGATTTATGTAACAGTTGGATACGTTATTGTAGACTGGAAGGTAAGGAAATATTGTATGTGTGTACGCTCGGCTGGTATTTAAGTAGCAGAGGTGTTTGTTTTGCTTTTAGGAAAAGGCTTGCAGAAGTCGTTATTCACCGTGTTACCAGCGTACGCTGCCAATATAAGAACACACAAAATATGGCCCCAGTGGTTCCAGCAAGATGGCGCCACCATGCACACCGCTGTAGTATGTTGCTTTACTTGATACTTACGCGACAAATAATAATTCGTCCACGCAGCTGAACCGCTGACGTGAGATGAGCGAATTTCCAAAATCTATATATTAAAAGGATTTATGAAAATTTGTGGCAGTCAGTACGGCCATTCTATCCGGCCGATTTCCTTATTTTTTTTTTTTTTAAATTGCAGGTTATCATTCACAGATATGTCATCAAGCATTACAAATCATGTATCTTTCGCCTTATAAACGTTATAATCAAATGCAAATTTCTGCTGTGTATTCCTTATGGGTTTTTTTTTTTTTGGTTCTTTGTCCACTTTGCGTTCGTATACCGTCCATCCGATTGCTTTGAAATTTTGCATAGTAACACAGGTTAATCCTGGGAAGGTTTTAGGCCATTTACCGAAGTCCTAGGACATTAGGGCTACGCCCCAGTGGCCCTCAAAGTTTCAATGTTAATCTTATGGAAGAAAGATTTCTATTGATTTTATCAAGAGCACAAAAACAGCTGTTCGTATAAAAAACTTAGCAACACATCATGTTTGTTTACTTTCATTACCATAGCAACATTACTTAGAAAATTTGAAGAGTATTACCTTTTTGAGGTTACATTGACAAACTAAAAACAAACACAAACAAAAATCAACGAAAAATGCTAACTATATTTTAATTCAATTCAAACATTGGTTGTTACAAACCTATTATATATAAAACAGCTAATTTGGATCAAAAACTGAACATAATCATTCACAGATATGTCAAGTCTTATATATTATCATCCGTTCAGCCGCTATTCACCCGAGAAGGAGCTCCGGTATACAATCCTTCAAATTTCCCATGTTAATCTTATGGAGATAATGTTTAATGAGTTTGAGTCAGCTGCCAAATAAAACAGCTGATTTATGGTCGGTCACCTATGTACAAACGAGCCAAAGATTAACGAGATTCTTTATCGAATTTTCCACCTGCGAGCGAAGCGAAGCAGCCATCTGAGGCCGAAGGCCGAGCTGGGGTTGGGACGTGGAGCGTCTAGGGGCAGAGCCCCTAGTTAAGTTTTTATGTTTTTAGAGTTTCAACCGACTATTTGTTAAATTGGTTTACTCACGAAGGTGCTGAATAGCTGTTCGAAATGTAACAGTATAATTTCTTTGTACCTAAGCCTCCAGCTTCCACTCACGCGCACCTTCGTTCCACTAGCAGCGAAAATACTCGCTTTGCTAGTTTGCGCCTCGTCCTTGCGGCCTCGGACTATGGACTGCTTCGCTTCGCTCGCAGCGTCCAAACTCGGGCGTCGGCCTCGAATCAGGTACCCACACCACAAAATCCCCAACGTGTATTTGAACCGTATACTTTTATGGTATTTTACGTTTTGATCGATTTTGGAGGAACCGTACGAGCTATGAGGTAGCGTAAAAATCAAAATGTGCAGAATAATATTATAATTTAATTTTTTTTTAGATAATACCTCCAAAAATTATTTATTATAGTACAGAAAAATAAATCTCAAAAACAGTTACATCCGATCAAATGACGTGCTTCCGAAATTTTTTTTGCTAACGAACTCGTCCTTGCGACGTAGACAACTAACGTGTGTACCAAATTTGGACCAAATCGGACTTAAAATAAGGCCGTTAGAGTTCCATCACATTTATACTTATATAAATATATATAATACTAGCTGACCCGTACGGCGTTGCCCGTGGTTGTTGGTATTTTCAGTCTTTTTGACTCAATTGTAATTCTTTTTAAGTGTTCGTTGAATACCTGTGCGTATCCTACTGTGGTCATGAAAAATAGTCTACGCTATTTAGGAAAGCACTGAAAATTTTATTCCTGTAAACTACTATCTAACATGAAAAAGCTTTAAATATATCGTTTTAATTTATAGTTTTTACTAAGTTTGACTTTCACTTAATTTCATTGACAATGTTGCGAGCACCTACGGCCTTAGAGGAAGCTACGTACCAAATTTCATTCCAATTCGTTTTTATAGGGGTTTTTAGTAACTTTGACCCCCCTCCCCAAACCACCCTAAAATTTCTAATTTCTTTTAACCCTTTCTTAGCGAGGGTTTAAATTAGCTGGGGGTCGTAGAAAAGATATTTGAATCACTTTGTAACATCCGCGTTAATTTAGGATGTAACAAACTGGTTCAAATAGAGTTTGTAATTTTAAATGTATAGGCCTAATTAGTATAAGATATATATTGCTTAGTATTTAAATATACAATATACAGTATATATCAAAATAAATCTACGAATGTGATATTTTAATGGCATTTAGTTTAATTCAGATGGTTTGTTTAGTTTTCAATAAAATATGTTTAAACTCGTGTATGTTTATGGTTACGCATGGTGTCAAATAATTTTTTGTTATTATTATTATTGATAGCGAAAATATGTTTTGAAAAGTATTAAAAACTTCATAGTTATGATATATTTTATATAAACAATATTTTAAGCAGCATATCTCTAAGTAGACCTATATAGATATTTAATAACCAATGTTTGAGTTGAATTATAACTCTGTAAGCATTTTTATTTTTGTTTGTTTATAGTTTTTCAATATGACCTTAAAAAGCTGTAGTATTTTGAAGAGTATTAAAGTGATTATAAATTTGCTAAGTAATGTTGCTATGGTAATAAATGTAAACAAACATAAGCTTTTTATACGAACAGCTGTTTTTGTGAGCTATGGTTTTGAGTTCATACAATAAATGCTGTTCAGTTTCTTCCAAATTTGAAACTTTTTCGGGAAATTTTTCAAACTTTTCTTTACGTATAAACCGTCTATGAACTACTACAAACATTTTAAGATCAAAAATAGCCAAATCGGTCCAGCCGTTCTCGAGTTTTAGCGAGACTAACGAACAGCAATTCATTTATATATATATAGATGCAATTTCTAATGACGCCCCAAAACGTATTCTGGGGACCATGATCGGTGTTCATTTACCACTCCCAACCTTAGGCCTCACCACAACGCACTATTCATGTAGAATAGTTTTCGGAATTGCCTTCACTTGGTTCTGAATCTCTTAGACGTCCGCAAACTGTGATCAATTTAAGGCCTTCTTAAGTCGTGAGAACAAACGAAAAATCAGCAGACGCCAGATCTGGAGGGTACGGTTTGTGTTGCAAAACTGTCACGCCACGCTAAGTCGAAAATTGGCGTAAAATGGTATGCGGTGGTAGATTATGGTGCAGTAACATCCAATCTCCGGTCTGGAACATTTGTGGCCTAACACACAGGATGCGCTGCAACAAACGTTTGAGAACCTCCAAGTAGAATGCGGTATCCACCTAATGCGGCGAATTCCTAATGGATGATTCCTTCTTTGTCAAGAAATGTGATCAACATGGTCTTCACTTTGAATTTTTCCACACGGCATTTTGTCGCGGGGAAGAAGGTGACCGCCAGTGTCGGGGTCGTACCAATAACACCAAATCTCGTCTCCTGTGACAATGGAACCCAGAAAAGTCGGATCACGATCACACATATCGATGAAATCGCGATTGGCCTCAAAACGTCTTGCTTTTTGATCATCTGATAGCATGTCCAGCACAAATCGTGAACAAATCTTGCGTTTGCCCAACTCTTCATGGACGATGGCCCCCACTGTGTCGTTGCTAGTACCAGCTTCTTCTGCTATTAATCGCAGAGTCTTTTGTTAGCATCGCTCGCACACGTTCAACGTTTGATCAACAGATTGATCTATCCCGACCTTTGGTCTCACCATAAGAATTTCTTCAATAGCTCACCTTTCCCATCGGTAATAACCAAATTAAAGAGAGCTTTAGCCAGTTAAAATCGATATATTCTGTTAATATCGATACATAATGTTAATATCGATATATTCTGTTAATATTGATATATTCTGTTAATATCGTTATATTCTGTTAAAATCGATGTATCCTGTAATATCGATATATTCTGTTAATATCGATATAGTATTCTGTTAATATCGATATATTCTGTTAATATCGATACATACTGTCAATATCGATAGATCCTGTTAATATCTATATATTCTGTTAATATCGATATATTCAGTTAATATCGATATATCCTGTTGATGTCGATATATTCTGTTAATATCGATATATTCTGTTAATATCGATATATTCTGTTAATATCGATATAGTATTCTGTTAATATCATTATATTCTATTAATATCGATATATTCAGTTAGTATCGATATATTCTGTTAATATCATATTTCAACTTTCGTGATGTACATTGTGGAAGGGTAAATTTAAAACGTAGACAGGAATTTAAACACGAAATTCTTGCTGAAGTTACCATACTAAAACTGTTCCGCTCAGTTTAATTCTAGGTCAGACTTTATAAGTTGTAAATTGAAAATACTTTACAGATAATTTGGGGGCTGGGAGGGTGGGGCGAGGGGTTCTGAATGTTTACTATAACGCAAACTTTCCTCCCTGCTTTAATGAACAGTTTTTTATAAAACATCAAATAAACACGACTGGTAATATAAGTAATTTGTTATAAAACGAGACAACAAACAATCAACGTTTCGATTTCGTCCTTTTAAATTTCTGTTGTAGAAATTTATGCACTTATCTAATGTAGAAATCATGGTGTGGCTTAAGCCATAGGACTAAGTTTTTTGGTTGGGACAGATGAAGACGCCATCTTGTTTTTTATGAACAACTTTATTATTCGTATTAAAAATCTGTACTTAATATTATAAAGAGGTAAAATTTGTCTGTTTGTTTGTATGTAGGGGGTAATCTCTGGAACTACTGAACCGATTGAAAAAATAATTTTACTAATGAAAAGCTGCACAATCCCTGAGTAACATAGGCTATTCATTTTTATTTAAGAGTTGAAACAACCCCTGAACAATAAATATTGATTGTTATACTTTCTTTAAAGCTAGAGAGGTGAAATTTTGTACATTTATTTCTTACAAAATACACATAAAAAGTAAACTAGATTTGCACTTTGTCGAATGTGCTAAGGGGTGAAAATGTGATAACAACTCCTAAAACAATAAATATTAATTGTTATACTTTTCTTAGAGCTAGAGAATAAACCGGGATTCGGGATTCCGGACCATTTTACGGTATCATCCATCACGGGATTAGCTAAGTCCAATCCCGACATTTTCGGGATTGATAATTAGATTAAAAAACACGAATTCATAGATTTTCTCGTAAATGATGTTTTACTTCTTATTTTCTACGTGAACCTGTTTGTACAATGTACAGTAATTATTTTTATTGCAAAATTATTGTAATGCGATATAACTTTAAGTGATTAAAAGAAGAAAAAATACGATCATTTATATCAAAACTTATAAACGATGATATCAAACTGCGAATGTAACTTTTTAATATTCATACATTCTTATCAGCCAAGCCAACCCTCCGTAGCCGTGACACCCTACCGAAGAGACAGACTTTTGCTCGAGTCTACAGTGTTATAGTTTACTATAGTTTGGTGTGTAATAAAATTAGTTTTAAATATTAGAATAGCTGAGTAGCCTACTTATAACTTACTCATTTAATTATAGAGTATTATTTTGTTATTATATGAGAAATTAAAATTACAGTAGATAATTAGTTTCAAAGTTTTTTTCATTAGTTTAAGTTAAAAAATGTGTGTACTTTTGCATGTTTTTCTGTTTTTTACGGAGTTTTACAGTGTTAACTTCACTTTCACTTCGTATATTTGTAGCCTTTTTACCGCATGTGTTCGTTCAGCATTTAAAATATATATTTCTAAAGTTTGTTTCAAAAATAAATACCAATTTCATGTGTTATTGCTTCGATAAAACTCCTAGTTCCCAGCCCCAGGTAAGGCAAACCAATCTTATATGTTTAATATACATGTTATTAAAAAAAGTTTATTAGGTAACCGTTGGTAAAACTTTGATGTCTTTGACATACCAGGAAAATTTAAATCTAATATACAGTTTAAAAAATATCATGCAAAGCAAAAGTGAAAATATACAAATATATGCTATAAAAACGCAAATACATTATGTATATAGGCTAAATGTATCAATTTTATTGAGGGTTTAATACACATAAACAAAATTTAAAGGAGTTTATTTACTACAAAACCTAATTTTCGTAAGGTTATCAGAGAAAAATTAATAAATAAATCTGAATGCCGGGACTAGTCCCAGGATCCCGAGATTGACCCCCGGCAATCCCGTCATTCCGGGATTGAGAAAGTGGTCCGGGATTAAAACCCCTAGTTACATCCTAATTAAAAATAAATAAGACATTAGAATTTAATAGTAGGACCTATTTATATAAAATAACTTGTTTGCATTTGCTTCGACGCGAGACACCGAGCGAAGCGAGCAGGGGGAGCGGAGATCTCTAGTAAACTTTAAATCTGACAGCAAACTTTAAATTGGGAACTTTTCCTTGTTTTTCGAGAAAGTAAAAAATATGCAGTTAAAATATTTGTAAATTGCCGCAATTTTCCAATTTGGCGGTCAACTTTCGAATTTCTTATGAATACCCTGTACTTTATGAATACTTTGGATTTTACAAGTTATTTTAAGTTCTTGGTGTTTTTGTTTTGATACGACAACTCCATCTTGGCAGTTGTCCATAATAGGAAACATTTTTAGTTTTTAGACAATAACTCGGTTATCTTTCAAGTTACAGAAATAATAAAAAGAAAACGTTATGTTTGTCATTAAAAAAGAAAATGTTTGTTTCTTGAAATTTTTTGTAAAGTTTGTGGTTTTTGAGGTATTTTATATTCAACATTTTAAACGGCCACCATTTTTAAATATATGATTATTTTCGTTTTTCGTAAATAGATAAAAGATGTCATACCAAATATGTTTCGTTTAATTAAAATATTTCCTACATACAAAGACATTAAGTATTTTGTAAAAAAAAAACAGAATGGTTGATAACTGGAAAACAAAGCACTTTTCAAACCTATGTTAATATGAACGTTTTTTTTTAATTTTTAGCCCCGGACGCAAACAGAGGGCTGTTATAAGTTTATCGTGTGTGTCTGTCAGTAGCATCGTAGCTCGCAAACGGATGAACCGATTTGATTTAGTTTTTTTTTTAATGGTCGGTCGATCGGGGGAGCCTGATATTATCAGTCTATATTGCCTTTGTTGGGAGAAATACTACAAAATCAATCTTCTCGACCTTTGAGGTCTCTATTTACCAATTTCAGGTTATTTAACCTTTGAGTATGAGATGCACCCTTATTAGCGAATTTCCATAGGAAAAATGAGCTATTGCAGTGGCACTTATGGTAAGACCCAAGGTCGGGAGTAGCAAATGAGCACCGATCATGGTCCCCAGAACACGTTTTGGGGTGTCGTTAAAAATCATATATATATGTATATATGCACATATATAACTTATATATATGTATATTTATATATGTATATATGTGTTCGCACTCTAGCGCCCGCATTTTGAGTCCGATTTGGTCCAAATTTCGTTCACATGTTTTTTGTCTACGTACTAGGACGAGTTCGTTAGCCAAAAAATCCAACAATCGGAAGTACGTTTTTTGACCGGAAGTAACTATGTTTTGAGATTTTTCCTACGAGAATAAATGTTTTTTAGAGGTTTTTTACAAATATAAATGTAGGATGCCATTCTGCACAGTTTGCTTTTTACGCGACCTTATAGCTCGCTTGGTTTCCCCAAAATCGATCAAAACGTAAAATACCATAACGGTTCAAAGCCGCGTGGTGGGTTCAAAGCCATACCGTGGGGTTGGCGTGCGAAGCACGCAATGCATTGTGTATTGAAGATACTCCCAATATGCGGAATGGCGTGCGAAGCATTTTGCAGCTATTCAACACCGTCGTGAATATACCTACTTCCCAAATTGTTGGTTGGAACCCTAAAACATAGGCCTATAAACTTAATTTTTGAAATTTGCTCAACTCACGTCAGCGGTTCAGCGGCGTGGTCGAATTATTTTATTCTTAAAACTAGTAGGCTTGCGGGAGGAAAAAACTTCGAGGTAAAATTTGTTAAATGCACCCGTTTAAGCACTTTAAACGTCTTTCAGAGAAAAACTAGGAAGCGAATATTTTTCCTATTGTCATAAACTTTAAACTTACTTTGACTTACTTGTTTTTAAATATATTACTGATAATCTTAGAAATGGCGGGATGTTGAACGAACCCCAGCAGTCTGGGAAGCGACTGTACCGCTGACAGAAGTCAAATAGACGAGTCATAAATCTCTAGGAAGTAGCACTGGGGGCTGCGACAAATATTTCATTTCTTATAAAAACTATTTACCTACCTATAGCTCATTCAAAAATATACACCCTTCGCGCTTATTTAAGGGCTAAACAAAAACTATAATTGATCCAATGATGAAACTGACAAAGTAAACATTTTACCGTAAGCCTGCCCAACGTGGTGGAGGTGTAGCATAGCTTCCACAACACCCTGTGTCGTCTGGACACAATTTGTAAGATAATACCAGATGACCTTATTGAAAGTATATCAACACAAAGGGTGTAAACAACCCCCCCAAAAGAACAAAATAAAGAAGCTCTTATAGAAGCAAAATTGTATTAATGGATTCTTCTGTTGTTTCACCTTCCCACACGGTACGATATTTACACGATTTGAACGCCAGAGTTTCTTTTGTTTTTCCCAAACGACCTTCACCTGTGTATTACATAACGAGGCGACGCTGTGTCGGGTAATATATATGTCAATACGACAGTCTGATTGTATCAGCATAACTTTATGCTAGACGAATATAATCTTCAGGATTGTAGTCAATAAACTATATTTTTTAGTATAGTAGTCAACCAATTAGCAATATTTTTTCAGTATGGTATACCTACATACAATCGCCTACATTTTTTTTTAGTCTAGCAGTCAATCGCCTACATTATCCAGTAAGCACTCGCCTATATTTTACAGTATAGCAGACAATCG
The DNA here is from genome assembly GCA_018207615.1 of Philaenus spumarius. Classification (NCBI taxonomy): domain Eukaryota; kingdom Metazoa; phylum Arthropoda; class Insecta; order Hemiptera; family Aphrophoridae; genus Philaenus; species Philaenus spumarius. Next base: position 235,232 of record JAGFPH010001373.1, read on the forward strand.
ACTACATTTTGATAGTGTAGTGGGAAATCGGCTATATTTTTTCAGTATAATATACAATTGCGTACATTTTTGCAGTATAGTATACAATCGCCTAGATTTTTTTAGTATAACAGTCAATCGCCTACATTGTCCATTAAACACTCGCCTATATTTTTCAGTATAGTAGAAAAACGATTAATTGGCAATGTTATTTCAGTATAGTACATAATCGGCTACATTTTTTCAGTACAGTATACAATCGCCTACATTTTTTCAGTATAGAATACAATCGATTACATTTTTTCAGAATAGTAGACAGTGACCTATATTTTTCAGTATGGTAGACAATCACCTATAATTTTTCAGTATGGTATGCAATCGGCTACAATTTTTAGTATAGTATACAATCACCTTCATGTTTCTGTATAGTATACAATCGCCTACATTTTTCAGTACAGTATACAATCGCTTACATTTTTTTAAGTATAGTTGACAATGGCTTAAACTGATTATTCGTAGTTAAGATTGTATGAATAGATAGATATTTGAATGTAGATTCATACTTTAAGTCAGCAGTATATTACTAATGAAACTAAATATAAAATCAATAAAAGTCAAACTGTAGAGTATAGCAAGTTAACTAAGTCAATGTTGGATATTAAATCATCTGATACTAAGAGGATATGTAAATTGTTAATGGAGGAATTTAAACATAAAATTCTTGTTAAAGTTACCGAAGTAAAACTGTTCCGCGTAGTTTAATTTTAGGTCAGACTTTATAAAGTAGTAAATTGAAAATACTTGGATGTGGGAGAGAGGGGGAGCTCTAAGCTGATATGGTGCCAATTTTCCTACGCTTTTCCTTTATGTTATATACTACGTGATAAGTGTAGGCTTTTCTTGGTTGGATTAGACAAATGTATGTGTCATTGTTGCAATCAGAACGATTCGATAGCGCAACTGGAACAGCTGACGTGAGTTGAGCGAATTTCCGAAATTAAATTTATATGTTTCAGGGTTTCAACCAACTATTTGGGAAATTGGTCTACTCACGAAGGCGTTAAACTAGTGCCTGCGTGTGCGAAATATATTTTTAGAATATGTATGTTTGTACCTAAGCCTCCATTTTTGACTCACGCCCTGTGTTGAACCAAGCGAGCTATGAGGTCGTGTAAAAAACAAAACTTGCAGAAAAATACCCTACATTTATTTTTTTTTATAAAACCCTAAAAAGTTTCATCGTAGTACGAAAAATCTTAAAAAAGTTATTTCCGGCCCAAAAAAAAGGTGCTTTCGGTTGCTGGATTTTCTTGGCCAACGAACTCGTCCGAGCGACTAACACAACCAACGTTTGTACCAAATTTGGACCAAATCGGACTTGAAATGCGGCCGCTAGAGTGTGAACACTTATATATATATACAACTTTAAATGAAACCCCAAAACGTGTCTTTCCTATGGAAATTAGGTAATAAGTGCGTAGGTACTATCGCAAGTTAGGAGTAGACCTACAATTACCTGATTTAATACATTGATTTAATTCAGTTGACTATGTTTAATTATTTACATTAAACATAATTTTCCGGACATGCGCCATTTTGTTTTTTGTGCAAAATAATTCATATCTAGAGAAATGTTTGACTGATTGAGTTAAAACTTGGCTTAAAGTTTAACATAACAATGATATATCTCAAGAAAAATAAGCGATTATATCCAATCCTACATTTTAAAATGGCGGCTGTTTGAAAATGTCAAACCTAAATTACTCAAAAACCGTACATTTTACAAAAACATTCGAGACACCTTTTATGTAGCCCTTTTGATTCCCCATTGTATGGTGTACCTTTCAAAACAATCACATGAAGGATAATAGCTAAGTTAAAGATAATGACTGAAAATGTACATACAATTTTGCTGTGTTTACTGTGTTGGTGCAGGGTTGAACAAACCAATTATTACTCATAACTTGTACGAAAAACAAAATTGTGAACATCTGAAATACTAAGCGTTTTCGGGCCTATGTTTATATGACATGTGTTTCTTATTTTGGCCCAAGGAACAATATTTTTAAGTTTGGGTGCAGAGTTTCGTTACACTCTGTTTGTGCCTTCGTAGTACTATGTAATACCTAATTTCGTGAAATAAATATAAAAAATTTTGTTTTTGATTTAGGTTAAAGTACCAGGAGACCGTGCTAAAGCTCGATTATAAGCAGTTCGCTCACGTCAATAACTATTATTGCAAATTTCCGTGAACATCGTTTAGGTTAGGCCTATAACATTAAACAACTAAATAAAGGGTATGTTTATTTAGCAGAAGTATTCGTTGCCATGGTAACTATAAATAGATACAACATTAGGCTTACCTCTAATAAAACACAGTTTAAAAGAAAACAGATGATTATTGTAATGGCATTGAAAACATTTGCATCAGCTGTGCTTCGTTTAAAAGAAAACAGATGATTATTGTAATGACATTGAAAACATTTGCTTCAGCTGTGCTTCGTTTAAAAGAAAACAGATGATTATTGTAATGACATTGAAAACATTTGCATCAGCTGTGCTTCGTTTAAAAGAAAACAGATGATTATTGTAATGACATTGAAAACATTTGCATCAGCTGTGCTTTGTATTGTTTAAAATGGACAAATTTCACTTTTTAATTTAATAAAAAGACGTAGAAAACGAATTTTCCCAGACTGGTGACCATTTCCAATCGATTTCTCGTTGCCAAAAGCCCCATATAAAATCAAAAAATCAAAAATCTTTAGACGGAGATTCCAGATCCATTTAGCAGACAGACAATTATCTCTCGCTTTAGAAGATAAGATTTTAAAAACACCAAACGTTAATTCTCTTTCAACTTTATACTGACGAAATTCAATATTTCAGGTTTTGACGAGCGATGCGACACCCCTTCCAAATGGCTGAATCGCAGAGTTTATGTGAGTACAATTTTAAAATATATAATCATTCGAAAATTATATAAGTAGAGATAGTTACAAGCTTTGAAATTTTATAATCTTTTTTTATTAAAGAAAAGATGAGCTATTGCAGTGACCCTTATGGTAAGACATAAAATTGGCACCGATCATGGTCCTCAGAACACATTGTGGAGTGTCATTAAAAATTATATATATAATTGTCCGAATTTGGTCCAAATTTGTTACACTTTTTGATTGTCTACGTGGCTCGGACGAGTTCGTTAACCAAAAAAATCCAACAATCGGAAGCACGTTTTTTGACAGCAAGTAATTATTTTTTTAGATTTTTCGTACTACAATAAAACTTATTTAAGAGTTTTATCTAAAAAAAATTTGGAAAACGATTGACCCTAAAGGCCATCCCTGTAACTTCCCGCTAAGTTTAATTACAAAAGTATAATGAAAGTTTGATAAACACTATTTTTGGAAATTTTGAACTGCCATAACTTTTGAATGAATCAACCGATTTTTATGCTATTTGCGGCAATCGATGCAGTTTTTTTAAGTCTATTGAAAGAATGAACAACAAAAAATTTTCAGATGAAAAGTTTCTGAGAAATTGAGGAAAAACGCTTTTTCTATTTTCTTTCTTTCACGATATCTCGCGAATGAATAACCCGATTTTTATGCGATTTGCGGCAGTCGATGCAGTTTTTTGAGTCCATTGAAAGAATCTACAACAAAAATTTTTATGATGAAAAATTTCGGGAAATTGAGAAAAAAACATTTTTTTTATTTTATTTCGTTCACGATATCTCACGAACGAATTAACCGATTTTGACCGGACTGGTAGCGATCGACGTCGCTTTTCAAGGTTAAAAGCTGATTAGATTTTGGAATTGATCGGTAAAGCCGTTTAAAAGTTATTCCAAAAAAACCTGATTTTAAAAAAAATATATTTCTTAGTTTTTTCGAAATTTCTCAGAACCTACCGGTCCGAATTAGTAGAAATTTTCAGGAAATCTAAGTTTGATGGAACTCTTTAGAACGCCGTTTGGTAGGATCGAATCGGTTAAGCCGTTCAAAAGTTATAAGCGGGTCACATACTTACATACACACACACACACACACACACACACACACACACACCCCCACAGACAGGGTGACACCCTCTCGGGAGTGGTCAGGGAAGATTCCTAGTACCTCAAAACGTCGAGATCTGATGAATACTCGATTTTCGAAAAACGGGGTGAAACCAATAAGTTCCCGATTTTAGAAAATTTTCAATTTTCTTAGCGGGAAGTTAAAAATAATGTAGGATATTATTCTGCACGTTTTTTTTTTAATGACCTTATACCTAGCTTGGTTCCCCCGAAATCGATTAAAACGTAAAATACCATAAGAGTACCCGGTTCAAATCCACGTGGAGGATTTTACCATGGGGCGTCTTTAGATCCAAGGCCGACGGCCGAGTTCGTACGCTGCGAGCGAAGCGAAGCAGACCATAAACCTTAAAGCAAGGCAGGGGAGGAACACGTAAAGTGAGATTTTTCTACTAATGTATTTCGTACACATTCAGGGCCTTCGTGAATAGATGAATATTGTTGGTTGAAACCCTAAAACACATCAATTTAATTTTGGAAATTCGTTAAAATTACGTCAGCTGTTCAGCTGCGTGATCAAATTTTTTACATTTCTATTGGGTTTGGGTAAAACTTACAGAGTTAGTAACAATAATAATATATATTTTCTTCCAACTTATATACAGGATGTTTCTGAAGTAAGACACCAAACTTCTGGAGTGGGTTTGTTACATGAAAATAAATAAAAACGTTTCTATAAAAATCACCACTAAAACGCTTTGTTTTCTAGATGTCCGCCATTTTGTTTTTTTTACAAAATAATTCATACCTAGAGAAATGTTTGACTGATTGAGTTAGGGATAAAATTTAACCTAACAATGATCTATCTTAAGAAAAGTAAGCGATTATATCCATTAATGCGTTTCAAAATGGCGGCTGTTTGAAAATTTCAAACCTAAATTACTGAAAAGCCGTACATTTTAACGAAAAAATGTCAAGACAACTTTTTTGCAGCCCTTTTGATTCCCTATCGGATGGTGTAACTGTCAAGACAATCGGATGAAAGATAAGCCTACTAGTTCAGTTAAAGATAATAACAGCATATGTACATACAATATTGTTGTGTTTACTGTGTTGGTATAGGGTCCTTAACTACAAAAGTTTTATAAATTTCCAAACCCTTTTTACTTTCTCACTATACTATAGTATAGAGAAAGTATAGTGGTCGCAAAAAAAATCGATGTTGAGATTTTTGTGGAAATATCCGTTTTGGAACCCCCTGAGTCCAAAAAAGTGGTTTTTACAAAATTTCTGTCTGTATGTATTTCTGTATGTCTGTATGTCTGTATGTATGTATGTCTGTATGTATGTCTGTATGTATACAAAGCTAGAGAGAAAACTATTCGATCGATTTCAACCAAATTTGCACCAGACATGTCCAGTACGCCTGTATAGATGCACGAAAAACGGTTTTGAAAATTTTTGAAAAACAACCCCCTTTTTGGCAAAAAAACCCCAAAAAATCAGTTATTATTTTTTGTAAAAAAACTGCTCTAACGATTTTGATAAAATTTGGCTTATTTGTAGCCCTTAATGTACCATACCATATGCAAAAACCGCATCTTTCTAAAAATTCTCGTTTAGCTAATAATAATAATAATAATAACTGATTTTGGAGGGTTTTTTGGCCATAAAGGGGGTTGTTTTTCAAAAAATTTCATTTTTTTTCGTGCATCTATACAGCCCTAATTTACGTGTTTGGTGCAAATTTGTTCGAAATCGATCGAATAGTTTTCTCTCTAGATAATAATAATAATATTTATTAGTTAATCTCCTACTTTAAATCACCTCTCCTACCCCACCTACAATTATGAAGTCACAGTGAATCTGTCTAATAATTTAAATATGTTTGTGAGAAAGTATGTGCCAGTTCCTGGTACCGTTTATTTTGTATTGGATGGTGTTTAGAGTAGGGGAACGGTAAGTGGGCGAGCAGCAGAAGCTGAGACTTGTGCTTTCAGTCCAGCATTGTCCCCCCGCTTCTCCCCGTGCCACCAAAACGTCACTGACTGTATTTGGACCAATTTTATTGGAACTGTACATTAGAAGTTTCCCCATGGTGATGAAGAGCCTTAAAAAATTTCGATACTATAATTGTAAATTTTCATTTTCCGTCAATCTTTTCGAGCACTCGAAAAATTATGATTTTGTTGTTTGTGGAGTTAATTGATTCAGATGAAATTTCCAGCATTTTTCAACGTTATTAAGTCAAACAAAAGTGCTATCTGTTGAAAACAACGAACTACTTTCCTAATAGAAAACTTCACAACAAATTCGCTATCCTTTTAAATAAAATATTTCCACCCTCATTACTTAAAATAAGGGTTGTATGGCTTGTTACTACTGAGGGGTGGTATCTAAATATGCTCCGGTACTGATTGAAACATGAATACATAAAATAAGGGTCGGGGATTAGATCCGACCTGAAATTTTATTTCAGTATTTTTTGGGGAATTTCCATAGGAAATGTGAGCTATTGCAGTTACCCTTACGGTGAGACCTGAGGGGGAACACCGATCACGGTCCCCAGAATACGTTTTGGGGTGTCATTAAAATTGACAATAAAAATTTTTTTACGTCAAAATTATTGTCTACCTTTACAGTGATGCATCACATGCCTATTTTGAAAATGTAGAGTTACCCCCTCGCCACCAATCCTTTATGGTCAAAATTGAACAATATTACGTTTATTAAGCAGCCCCTAAAACCCTCCAAGCGCTAAAGTCGCATTTGCGATCATTATAAATCAGTCTGTAGCGCTAAAGTCGCATTTGCGATCATTATAAATAAGTCTGTTGCGCTAAAGTCGCATTTTCGATCATTATAAATCAGTCTGTAGCGCTAAAGTCGCATTTTTGATCATTATAAATCAGTCTGTAGCGCTATAGTCGCATTTGTGATCATTATAAATCAGTCTGTAGCGCTAAAGTCGTATCTACAGAGGTTTTCTAAAACAGATCTCAAGTCTTCATTTTTCATTCAATCTGAGAGTTTTTGCCAGAAATCGATTACTGCAGTATAGTATAAAGGTGAAAATCAATACTTTAAAAAATGTAATTTTGGTAGCATTGTAAAGTTAACTGTTTTAGTGTACACAGCTGTATCTGTGTTAGACGCTAGATGTATGTTTGCTTCTTGTAATGAACCGCAATAATTTGTTTGGAAGAGTGGAGTGTTACAGTTTTACATTGCTTTATTCAGCGTGAAATTGTGCAACTTTTTCATATCTTGGAATTTATACAGAAAAAGGCTCAATTTGTTGAGCTGCAATTTAAATTTCTCAAAAAATTTACTTATTGCCTGAATCAATCTTCTTCTCTGTCTCGGATTTGTATAAACCATGTATTGAGTATTCGATTCCACTCGAGATTAATATTTGTTCGCAGTTCCAACGAAAACCTAACCACTAGAAAGCAGTTGAATATTGTCAGCCTACTTTATTTTAACCTAATTCCAACCACGTGCGTTACTTCATTTCCAGAGTTGAAGTCGCTCTACTGACACGTGTCATGGTGTCATAGGCACCAATACATATCGATACAGTTCTCCTGCTTAAAACACATCGCCTGTTTAAATCACTCGCCTGCTTTAAATTCAAGGCGCTCGCCTGCTTAAGCTTTCATAGGCCAGACTATTTTCTGTTGGGCAAATAATGTTTGACCGCCAACAAACAGCCATCAGTGTGTTGTTTATTTGATTTTAAATTGATGAACTAGTTTCAGATTTGGTGAAATTAAAATCACAAAAAGGATCATTTGGTATGTTATTTCTGTTCTTTACTGTAATGCTCTTGTTTTTTTAGAAGGTTAGTGTGTTGTAACATTCGTTAATTACGTGAAATCTGAATACAATTTGGCGTGAATAGGCCTAAAACTTATTTTTATTCTAATGCCGATTCTAATTAGGCTTTATATTAGTAACAATTTATAAACTTTATGAAAATACAGCACTGACACCCTTGCCTCAACCATTCTAGGCGGAATTATGTTAGGCTTATTTAACATGGTTATTTTTACCGTTTTTGGGCAGCAGACAATTATGTATCAATTCACAGATCCTGACAAGCATTTAGAGTATTTTAAAGACATTTAAAAGATATATTTAAAAATTATAGTTCTATTAAACTGAAAACTATAGGAGATTTTGTACAGAAAAAATAAAGGGGATTGTTTAGTATGCCGAAATAATATGGGTGGTTGTTTATTATAGACTACTGAAATTATATAGGCGATTGTTTAATATACTGAAATAATATAGGCGATTGTTTAATATACTGAAATAACAAAAACTATAGTTTAATACAATGAAATAATATTGGCAATTGTTTCACATTCTGAAATGATATTGGCGATTTTTAAATAACAAAAACGATAGTTAAATACACTGAAATAATATTGGCAATTGTTTAATATTCCGAAATGATATTGGCAATTGTTTAATATACTGAAATAACAAAAACTATAGTTTAATACACTGAAATAATATAAGCGATTGATTAATATACTGA
>JAGFPH010001373.1:260592-270835 GCA_018207615.1 Philaenus spumarius
TTCATGGACTGGCCCCCAAGGTCTCCAAACTTGACTGTTTGTGACTTTTTTCTGTGGGGCTTTTTGAAGGAGAAGGTTTATTGTCATAACATTGCGACAGACGATGAACTAATGAGGTTGATCGAAGAGGAACTGCTGTTGATACCTCGAGAGTTGTTCAGCAAAGCGTATGACTGTTTTCTATTTCGTTGTCATCAGTGCATTGCGATCGATGGACATCAGTTTGAATAAGGTTTATGGATCAAATAGATTTAATTTATTTATATGAGTTACTTATATCTTTAATTCCCTAACGTTGTTTAGTGCTTAGTAACATCGTTAAATTCAATAATTATGTTGTAACACTTAAGCAAATAAAACTATTTTAACGAAAAGGTACTATTTCTTTGATATCCCGCCATTTTGTCCTAATGTGTCAAAATTAACTGATACTCAGGTGTATTTCTTTTACATATGTGTATGTTAGGACTGTTGAGTTTCAGGTTTGTAGAGTGTTCGGTGCATCTAATATATTAATTCAAAAATAGGGACCTCTTCGTGGGACACCCGTTATTTTACAAGAGTTCAAGCATGAGCTGCGATGAACTGTGTATTGAAAATACTCCCCTAGTACTTGAAATATCTAATTGTATTGTATTTTCTTTCCTCCAGGAAAACCACCGGGGTTCGAAGAGACTTTTACTGCAACCAAGTCTTGCTGTAAGTAACTGATCTTATGCAATTACTTTTATATGGTTTCGTTTTCCCTAATCACAGGAGATTGAACTCGGCCTCCACTCCAATCTTATGGGACATGGCCTAGTTGTATGTATATGATAATCAGTCTGGACACATATGCTGTGTTTTACATGGGCCAACATTGGGGTCACTTTAGTTTAAATGGACAAAATTGATAAATATTTCAAAAAGAATAAAAACGTCTGTACCAAACTTCAAACACTGTAGACAATGGAATCATTTCTTATGAAAATCCCTATTGTAGTGGGGTGTTTTTGGATTCTGCATAAATCTTTTATACTTTTTACTTTCTCCACCCTATACGTAGTATATGGAGAAAGTATTTTTTTCGTAAAAATGTTCGAATTTGAATTTTCAGTTGAATTATCTGTTTTGGTGCTCCCAGAACCCCAAAAATTGTTTAGTGCAATTATCTGTGTTGGTGCTCCCTGAACCCAAAAAAGTGTTTTTAGAGTGGTGTCTGTCTGTCAGTCTGTCTGTATGTATCCGCGACCAGAGAGGACACTATTGGTCTGATTTTCATGAAATTTGGTATGTAGGTACTAAACCCTAATATCTCCAGGCGTTTTTTTCATTTTTTTGAATTTTTAATTTTTAAGGGTAATTTACCCCTAAAAACCCATAAAAAACGACAAAAATGCAAATTTCTCTAACGATTTTGATCAAATTTTCAGTATTTATAGTGCTTTAGATGCCAAACAAAATGACACCACCCGCTTTTATGAAAACTTCGGCGTTTTATAATTCTGAGGAAATGTTTAAAAATAAACAAGTTTGTGTTGTCAATCTAGCATCGCGGCGGCGGCCGCACAGGGTAGCACCACGGTAGCGAGCACGGCCAGTAATTCAAAGGTCGCGAGATCGAATCCCGCCTGGGACAATAATTTTTTTATACGATTGACGTAGGTAGAATATTATTTTTTTGTTTTGTTCTAAAAAGTAGTAAAAAATAAAATGATTAAAAACAATATTATTTTGACTGCAGTAAGTTGGGAGAAAGTTTGTGTCCGTTAACTGGTACCGTTTATTATTCTTGATTTTGATGTGCGGTTAGGAGTTTCAGAGGATCAAATTAGTGAACACAGGTTTAAATAATAACGACCGCAAACAATATTTAATTTTATCACGGAGCAGAACCGCTGACGTGATCGAGCGAATTCCCAAAATTGAGATTATTATAATGTTTAACTGTTTCAACTATTTAGGAAATTGGTCTACTCACGAAGGCACTGGATAGGTACGAAATATATGTGGAATTGGTTACATGTATTCAAACTACAGTCCCGACAGTTCGCAGCGGAAACTCTAGCTTTTTACGGTACTTCGTTTCGATTGAATTTGGGTGATCCGGGAGCTTATAAAAAGGAAAGGTCGTGTAAAAATTGTGCATAATCTCACATATTTGTAGATAAAACAAAAATCAAAAATTCGGATGGTTGCATTTTCCCCAAAACCGTTTCAATTTTAAACTTTCCGGGATTTCCTCCGCGTTTACGCGACCGCAGTAAACTATCCGCACATACTACGGCCGCGTATACACGTTTTATAACTTTGAGTACACGTTCACTGCTAAGGACGCACATGTGAGCTTGACCCTGAACACTATGAGAAGCTCCCGACGCATAGTGCATTGCACGCCAACACTGTATTCGAAATACACTGGGCATTTCGTGCTTCGCACGCCAACCCCCGTATTGGGAGTATTTTCAATACAGAGAGCTTTGCGTGCTTTGCACGACAACCCCCGTATTGGGAGTATTTTCAATACACAATGCATTGCGTGCTTCGCACGCCAATCCCCATATTGGGAGTATTTTCAATACACAGAGCATTGCGTGCTTCGCACGCCAATCCCCGTATTGGGAGTATTATCAATACACAGAGCATTGCGTGCTTCGCACGACAACCCCAGTGTTGGGAGTATTTTCAATACACAATCCATTGCGTGCTTCGCACGCCAACCCCGATATTGGGAGTATTTTCAATACACAATGCTTGCGTGCTTCGCACGACAACCCCCGTATTGGGAGTATTTTCAATACACAATACATTGCGTGCTTCGCACGCCAACCCCCGTATTGGGAGTATTTTCAATACACAATGCATTGCGTGCTTCGCACGCCAACCCCCGTATTGGGAGTATTTTCAATACAGAATGCATTGCGTGCTTCGCACGCCAACCCCCGTATTGGGGGTATTTTCAATACAGAATGCATTGCGTGCTTCGCACGCCAATCCCCGTATTAGGAGTATTTTCAATACACAGAGCATTGCGTGCTTCGCTCGACAACCCCAGTGTTGGGAGTATTTTCAATAAACAGAGCTTTGCGTGCTTCGCACCCCAATGCCCGTATTGGGAGTATTTTCAATACACAATGCATTGCGTGCTTCGCACGCCAATCCCCATATTGGGAGTATTTTCAATACACAGAGCATTGCGTGCTTCGCACGGCATCCCCCCGTATTGGGAGAATTTTCAATTCACAGACCGTTGCGTGCTTCGCACGCCAATTTTAAGCATATACGAGCAATAGCGTGCATAGAAAGAATCTTTATTTTGCAAATCGCAGTACGTTCCCGTCTTACTTTTTTTTTTCTGAAATTCTGAAAGCGATTACAGTAAAATACATGGTTTTACTGTACTTTACCATATATTCTTTAACGAGGTAATTCTGAAACGTAAATGACAATAGTAAACGTGTTGCAGGAGAGCCATAGATGGAACTCTGTTCAATAGCGAATAAGAGCTTAGCTGAATCTTACAATAGATTTTTAATAGATCACTCACATGGTCGCCGGTCGTGTACGTCCGCCTGTTTGGGTGTTTATTGTTTTAAAGAAGGGCTGAAGTTAGTGTTTACGTCATCCACCCTTGTTTTGACTACACCGCCTTCGACCCTGCCTTTAGTTCGTGTCTTTTTAGTTCAGTGGTATGCAAACATTTCTAAGAGACAGTCTATTATTTCCACACGTACGAGAAAGTGAAATGTGAATATTCAAATTTATTTGGATGAGATTTGCCTGTGAAGCCCATCCACCTATCTACTAACCAAATGTTATACGATGATGTACGATTGTTTCCGAAGCTAAACGAAAATCTCTTCTTTAAATTTTTATAAATGAATATATTGGTGGTAAAAGGTTGTATTTGTGTTCATTTAATCTCAAAACAAATCTTATAACTAATTACAGCCTACATTAGTTCTATAACATATTTTTAAAAAAATCAACTTCACAAGACATTATGTTATTGATCGAAGTTGTAAACATAACCCCAAAGTATAATATACGCTAAGTTTTGCTTAATTATTATAGATGTTGGGTGAAATCAGCTGTTATATTATAACGTTACTCGTGGACGTACATTCGCTTTTATGTGAGTTGATTCGAAAACTATTAAGCGAAACGTAATGAAATTTTGCGGTTATGTATTTGCCACTATAACCAATAGTTTTACGTGTTTTGTTTGTTTTTGAAGTAACCGGGGTCGGCCCACTTAGGAATTCAGAATTAAATACCTTATTTTAACGGTCTTTGATCGTAGCACACAATAGTGCTAGCCCGACAGCAAAATGGCAATCTATACGTATAAATAAAATTGAAGTGTCTGACTGTGATTTCAAAGTTAATACTTTTTTCTAAGCTTATAATATTGTTTTATAAAAACTTAAGCATGCATTTTTTATTTTCGTCTGTCTGTCTGTTTGTTTGTCCGGGCTGATCTCCGGAATGGCTCATCCAATTTTGACGAAACTTTCATTTGCGTGTAGAGGAATTTTCAGAGATAATCTAGGCTAATTTTTATCCCGGAGATATTTAGGGTTCATATTTAAAAATTGGTAAAATAAAAAAAATACGGACCAAATTAGGCGTTTCGCGAGCGCACGTGACCATTGCAAATAAAACAACTGATTTGGTTCAGACACTTTGCCTAGATCGTCTGTGTTTTAATTTACTGTATACACTGGTTTAACCGTTAAATATATATCAAAACAGTTGCAATAATGTGAAATGTACTCGTAGTGGTTAAATACACCTCAAAACCTGATTTGTAATTGTTATGTTCGTTCTGGAGTTATGAGTAGCAAACTGGCGGCAAACGGGAGGTTTTGCGTTTATTGGTGCATAGCTAATTATTTACGAAGGCCTAATTCTTTTACTCAACTTGTAAAACAAATTTGATGTTGATATTCCAAAAATAGACAAAACTGGGATAGATTGAAATTAGTTCGTGGATCTGGTACTCCTAAAATCGATAATCGAAATCGACTCCTAGATCGGGTCATTTTCAAGATAACAAGCTGAGACTCAGCATAAATGTTTAAAATATATATTTTAACTCCAAGTAAAATCCATTACATATATATATATATATATATATATATATATATATATATCCATATATATATGTCAAGTTTCAAATCGATTTATCAAAATTTGGCCAATTTAGAATGAGCCAACGCTTCATATATGAATGAGATGTCCCCTTTTAGTGATTTCCCCTGCTGCAAAATACATACCTGCATTATCGAATTTTTTCCAGACAAACCATTGCTCGGACGAAATAAATACATATTACCTTTTTTATTGAAAAATACCTCCCCTACACGGTGATATTTTTTATTTTTCTCTATCTTCATCCCAGCTCGAAATATTAAGGATAATCGAAAAAAAAATTATAATCGATTTTTATTTTCGACTTTGGGAAATCGATAGACTGGTAAACTTTTTTATGTTAATCTACATACTTTAAGGTACTTATAAAAAAAATTAGCCGTATTGCAAATTACTGGTAGTTGTAACCTATACCGACTGGGCTATATGTTGTAAGTTTAGGTGCTAAGAGACAGTCAGACAGCACACAGTGTTTTCAACTGTTATGACTTGACAAAATAGGTCGCGACCTTGGAACGGATGCTTATCGTAATCACCCAGCCGATATGATTCAGTTAAATCGATCTATTTACAAAACTTACGTAAGCCAGAATGTTCCCTGGTTGAACCAATTTAGTTTCTAAATTGGTCGGGAGTAGTCAATGTGCACCGATCATGGTCCCCAGAACACGTTTTGGGGTGTCATTAAAATTTGTATAGGCCTATATCTATGTATGGATAGGATGCTCTTGGGAAGCAATCCAGGACCATATCTGTATTATTATTATTATTAAGATTTTTGTCAAAAAACCTATTTCCAATTGCCCAGCATCTCCTAATGGAACGATTTTGATGATTTAAAAAAAATTTGGTTCTTTCTAAGATATGTCATCAAGCATTGAATTTTTTTCAGCATACGGGGCGATAAAAAATACAATTTTATGAAATGTTTTCGGTTTTTTGTATTTATTTTAAAAACTAAAAAAGGTACTAGGTTGGTTGATAGCTCAATCGAAAGAGCTCAAAAAGTAGAACATTCACGCCGCTAATATTTCTAACTTTTAGTTTGGTTTTTGTAACAAACAAAACAAAACAAACTGTACCAAATATTGTATAGAAAAGGGTGCGCCATAATAAATAATTATTAAATATGTTAAGTGTTGGTGCAGCAATCAGCTGTTTGCTCAAATATTTCCATTAACAGCTGATTTCAAAATTTGAAACAATTATTTCTATTTCTAACATTTAGGTTGAGTTTTGTATTAGTATAGACCTGCTGGTTTTTAACCTTTGTTATAACTGATGGTATAAAATATAAGAAATAATTTGATTTGGACATTTTATAATAAACGCCCTACATATTTCAATAGGGATTCGTTTCTGTGAGTAATCTGAAACACGGGTGAAATCTTTCGCTAGCTGTAACTCTTTAACGAAGCATTTCCAGACCTATGAATAAATTAACTTTTTTTTGTTATTTTTGCTAGTGGAGTCAGCTCAGAAAGTGCTCGGAACATTATGCAAATAACTTTTTATTTTACCTCAAAATAACTTTAAAATATTTTGTTTCTAGAGTAATTCTGGGTATTGTTGACAACTACCAAGAAATAAATTTTTCCTTTTTTTTTGTCAATATCTCTAATGTCCTTTGAGCTACAAAAAAAAAAAATAAAAAACCATTGAGTTTGTCATTAAAAAAGTAAACTTTTTTCTCTCTTGTGATTTTTTTTGTAAAGTTAGAGGTTTTTGAGATATTTGACATTAAAAATTATAAACGGCCGCCATTTTAAAAATATTTAAAATATTGTTCTAATTTTTCGTACAGTGATAAAAGGTTACGCAACAAATAGGTGTACAAAGATTGAGCTCAATATCTTTTCTAATTCTAAAAATATTAAGTATTTTGTAAAAAACACATACAGACAGACCGAAAACGGAATGAGATAGGACACATGTTATATTACATTTTTTGTTTCTTTTGACATGCTGAATAACGTGACAAAGTTTGTTCATATGGTCGCAGGACACCCTGTATATGAATTCTTTGAACCTTTCTCTACAAAAAAGCTACGGAACACTTTTGGATTGTTTTATAATTACTATATTTGGCGAATTTTTTGAAAATATGCTTTGGTATACGAAATGGTTTGGCATTGTAAAAATTAGCATGGACAGTTTAAAAGGGTTTTAATTAACATACATGAAATTGAGACATTACGTTTTTGAAATGAACAACAGATTGGTTGCACTGTTGTATTAATTCAAGTAATAATCTATAACTTTGTAGCAAAAAGTTTTTATTTTTCCTAAATATACAAATTTCCAACACAATTATAACATTTTCTACATTTTGTATGAAACAAATCCTTATTTATATTTGCCATAGTTTTTTCTAAAGGTGAAATACGTTTTTCGTATAAACATTGTATGCAAATAGGTAAAATCGTATGGAAGAGAGACAAATAATTTTTTGTTAGTAATGAATCTACAAAATAGATTCACCTTTGAATTGCGACACGTGCAGAAAGACTTTGTTGTGCTTGTAGATCAGCTGCCGATATGGCAGTTTGTTAGGTACGAATGTTGCCGAGTACAGTCGAAGTTATCCGAACCCAACAAATTCCGACCTAGGCCTCTTCCAGTAGGTCGGTAGAGAGGCGGGGCGAGGTACCGATCTCCAACAGTTTTTCATTTATTCGATAACGGCGCCACGCCGCGTTACCTCCCCAAATGGACGAAGCTTTTATGTTAGAAATTAAATAAATTTTCCTTTTTCTTGAAAAAATTACTCTTCTAATTTTTCAATTTAAAAAATTATATTAAAAAGTTATTGACAAATGTTTGCTCTAACTAATAAACCATATTAGGTTGTTCTAGCTCGTTTAGTTTTTAAGTAATATGATTCTAAACAAACTTATTATTTCGTCGTAAATAAATTTTGTTTGAGGGTAGTTTTTCGTGCCGCGCCGCGCCTCTCTACCCACCTAGTGGACGACCAGCTTAAGTTGCTCGGATGAGTTCGTTAGCAGAAACTGCAACTACCAGAAATAAGCATTTTTGACATTACTAGTATGAACCTTTTGTAGAGTTTTAGCCAAAGGAAATAAAACCAGAAAATACGGTAGAATTCCAGTTATGCGAATCAATATTGGGATCGGACCCCATTCGGATATCCAAAAAACCGGATAATTGGATTTTTTCCGAAAAAAGGGCTTATTTTAACCTTTTCGGGATTGGCTTCGCGTTTACGCGACTGGGGTACACTATCCGCACATTCTACGGTCGCGTATACACGTTTTATAACTTTAACGTTTGAGTTCTGTCATCGCGTTAACACGTTCACTGCTAAGGACGCACATGTGAGCTTGACACTGAACGCTATGAGAAGCGGCCGACGCACAGTGCATTGCACGCCAACCCCCTTATTGGGGGTGTTTTCAATTCACAGTGCAATGCGTGCTTCGCACGCCAACCCCCAATGCATTGCAGCTTATGCTTGAACTCTTGTAAAAAATAAAATAAGTGGATGTAAAATCAAACGGCACATAATATTTGAAACAGATTTTAGCTAATCTCTTTAAAGAAAAATACCTGACTATAATTAATAATATACATATTTCCCTTTCCCTGGGAGCTAGAGGGGGGGGGGGAGCTACATGGTAGTTCCTCTGAATGTATGGAATCTTATAAAATGATTTCAGATGTTCGAAATACGATCCCATTTAAGCTATTGTGTTTCATTAGTAATTGCATTGTATACTTCAATGTTATAATCTACTAATGGTACAAAATTAACACATTTCCATTGTTCTCGGTTCAGCCGGTAAATCAATATCCTATAATGACGAGATGTTCACGACAAAGACACTCTGCTTTGCTAACAAAGAGATAAGACTAGTGTCACGTGACTAGTGTTTACGCATTTCTGTTCCGCGTTGGGTCTTACGTTCTGTAAACAGTGTCGGTAGATTCTGATTAACGATTAACTAATTTTAATAAACGTAATAAACAGTACAAGGTAAGTATTTACATAAGCGGTTATTGGTAATTGTATATTTGCTGGCAAATCATTCATAAAATTGTGCAAGCTAATCTTGTTTTTTTTATTATTTTGGTATTTGTCATTATTTAGGAAACCCATTAGTAAAAGCGTGGAACTGAGCGATAAAAAATCATAACTATTTACCAAACTGCAAATAAAAAAAGAAAACAGTTACGTAATAGTCATACACAATTTTGTCTTCTAGGGGTTGGGTTACTAATTAATTTAATTTAGTTTCAACCTTAGGCCTAGACCTCTTTTGTCTGCCTCGTTATAGTTTTTTTAGTGATAGGTTTATAATTACTTTTAGGTTAGATTTAACCATGGGTATAGGCCTCTTTTTTGTCTGCTTGGTTCCAGTCTGCTATTGATAATTTTCTCATTATTTTTATGTTAGAGTTAACCCTAGGCCTAGACCGCTTTTTTGTCTGCCTCGTTATAGTTTTTTAGTGAGAGGTTTCTTTTTATTTTTAGCTTAGATTTAACCTTAGGCCTAGACCTCTTTTTTGTCTGCTTGGTTCCACTCTGCTACTGATAGGTTTCTAATTACGTCTAGGTTAGATTTAACCATAGGCCTAGATATCTTTCTTGCCTGCTTTGTTCTTTTTTTAGTAATAGGTTTCTTATTATTTTTAGTTTAGATTTAGACCTTATGCCAGGGCCTCTTTTGTCTGCCTCGTTATAGTTTTTTAGTGAGAGGTTTCTTTTTATTTTTAGGTTAGATTTAACCTTAGGCCTGGACCTCTTTTTTGTCTGCTTGGTTTCTTTCTGCTATTGATAGGTTTCTAATTACGTCTAGGTTAGATTTAACCATATGCCTAGACCACTTTCTTGCCTGCTTTGTTCTTTTTTTAGTAATAGGTTTCTTATTATTTTTAGTTTAGATTTAGACCTTATGCCAGGGCCTCTTTTGTCTGCCTCTTTATAGTTTTTTAGCAATAGGTGTCTAATTATTTTTAGGTTAGATTTAACATTAGGCCTAGACTTCTTTTTTGGCTGCTTAGTGCTTCCAGTCTTCTATTGATAGGTTTCTAGTTATTTCTAGGTTAGATGTAACCATACGCCTCTTCTTTGTCTGCTTGGTTCTAG
>JAGFPH010001374.1:0-10089 GCA_018207615.1 Philaenus spumarius
ACTACGCATTCAAAAGTTATCGTTGTTTAAAAATTCACAAATTTTCGTTTTTTGGTATTTTTTTAACATATCTTCCAGATTTCTCAACCAATCAATATAAACCTGTACATTTTCTTTTTGTGCTTTAAAAACTGCGTAGAATGCTTTTTTAAAAATGAAAATCGAACGACGCATTCAAAAGTTATCGTTGTTTAAAAATTCACAAATTTTTGTTTTTTGGTATTTTAACAAAAAAACTCATTTTAAGCGTTTAAAATTCAAACTAAGCGGGAAGTTCTAGGGTTGGCCTGCACGGTCAACCAATTTCCAGATTTTTTAGACTGAATACGTGAACCTTATTATTATTATTATAAAAACATAACAAATCAATGTTTATAAGAATCCCCATCCACTTAGTAATTTAATTTCATCTGTTTTAAATCCTTATCTTTTTTTTATTCATTTATATCTTACTAGCTGAAAACCCGTGCTTCGCTACAGGGAATTTGTTTTTTTTTTTGCTACGTCATTATCACTATGATTCATAATTAATTGTAATACTTTTGTTTAATTTTCTTTCATCTATTATTTCACAAAAATGAATTATAACATGTATTTTCAATTAGTTTGGTACTTATTGTTCACTGGTTGCCCATAAATCGTCACTGTATGCGTGTTGAATAAATTAAATAAATAAAAAATTCAGAGTGAAGAGCGTCTTCTTTTTCAACCACTAAATCTACAGACTGGTAAATCACAGTCTTAGCTGGATGTTTACAGATCACCCAGATACGTCTTTAATATGCAAATGCATAGATCGGGTTAGTTTTGATCAGCTTACGTTCAAAATATTTTCATAAAATTATAAGTGCCAAATTTCAGCTCTCTAGCTTTAAGGAAATAATATAAATTAATATTTATTGTTTTTAGGGGTTTGTTATTACTTTTTCAATCCTTAGCAGTACGTAACAAAATGTAAAAGAGGTTTATTTTTTATATGTAACTTGTAAGAAATAAATGTACAAAATTTCAGCTATCTAACTTCAAGGAAAGTATAAAAATAAAATTAATATTTATTATTTTTAGGGGTTGATATCACATTTTCACCTCTAGCAGTACGTAACAAAGTGTAAAACTCATTTACTTTATATATGTGTTTTGTAAGAAATAAATGTACAAAATTTCAGCTTTAAGGAAAGTAAAATAAACAACATTTATAGTTTTAGGGGATGTTTCAACCCTTAAAGGCTAAATATTTTAAAATCCTATATTAATTTACAGTTATAGGGGTTGTTACTAAATGTTCAACACTTAGCAGAACGTGATTAAATGTAAAACTGGTTTATTTTTTTATATGTATCTTGTAAGAAATAAATGTACAAAATTTCAGCTTTCTATCTTTAAGCAAAGTATAAAAATAAATATTTATTGTTTAAGGGGTTGTTACTACATTTCCACCCCTTAACAGAACTTAATAAAATTTGAATCTGGTTTATTTATCTGTGTATTGTGTATATTGTAAGAAATATTTACAAAATTTCAGCTCTCTAGCTTTAAAGAAAGTATAAAAATTTATATTTATTGTTTTTAGGGGTTGTATTACATTTTTACCCCTAGTAGCACGTAACGAAATGTAAAACTGGTTTACTTTTTATATGTATCGTGTAAGAAATAAATGTACAAAATTTCAGCTTTCTAGCTTTAAGGAAAGTATAGCAAACAATATTTATTGTTTAGGGGTTGTTTCAACCATTAAATGGAAAATATTTTAAAATCCTTTTTTTTGGCGCTCCTCTAATGCCTATAAGCAACATGTGTACAAAATTTCACGTTCCTAGGCGGTATGGTTTTTGACATATGGAAGAAAACAATATTTATTGTTTTAGGGGTTGTTTCAACCCTTAAAAGATAAATATTTTAAAATCCGTTCTTAGTGCGCCTTTAGCAGCTATGAGCAATATGTGTATAAATTTCACGTTCCTAAGCGGTATGTAAATAATATATATAATTTTAGGGGTTTTTACTCAATTTTCACTTAGCAGAAGGTAACAAAATGTATAACTGGTTTATTTTTTATATGTATCTTGTAAGAAATAAATGTAAAAAGTGTCAGCCTTCTAGCTTTAAGGAAAGTATAACAAACAATATTTATTGTTTTAGGGGTTGTTTCAACCCTTAAAGGAAAAGTTTTTTAAAATTCTTTCTTAGTTCGCCTCTAGCTCCTATGAGCAATATGCATACCAAATTTCACGTTCCTAGGCGGTATTCAATTAACATTTATAGTTTTAGGGGTTGTTATTACATTTTCTCCCTTTAGCAGAACGTCACAAAATTTAAAACAGGTATACTTTTTACATGTATCGTGTAAGAAATAAATGTAAATTTTTTTAGTTTTCTAGCTTTAAGGAAATTATAACAAAAAATACTTTTTAGGGGATGTTTCAACCCTTAAATTTCAAATATTAAAACATTTTTTCTTAGTGCGCCTATAGCTCCTATGCGTCCCAAATTTCACGTCCCTAGGAGGTAGGACTTTTGAGATATATAACAAAAAATGGTTATGGTTTTAGGGGTTGTTTCAACCCTTACAGGCCAATTATTTAAAAATCCTTTTTTAGTTCTCCTCTTGCTCCTATGGCAAATACATGTACCAAATTTCACATTCCTAGCAGGTGAGGTTTTTGAGATATATATAACAAACAATATGTATTGTTTTATTGGTTGTTTCAACCCTTACAGGCCAAATATTTTAAAATCCGTTCTTAGTGTGCCTCTAGTACCTATGAGCAATATGTGTACCAAATTTCACATTCTTAGGAGGTAGGACTTTTGAGATATATAACAAACAATATTTATTGTTTTAGGGGTATTTTCAACCCTTACAGGCCAAATATTTTAAAATCCGATGTTATTGTGCCTCTAGTGCCTTTGAACATCATGTGTACCGAATTTCACGTTCCTAGGAGGTAAGGTTTTTGAGATTTATAACAAAAAATATTTATTGTTTTAGGGGTTGTTTCCACCCTTACAGGCCAAATATTTTAAAATCCGTTCTTATTCTGCCTCTAGTGCCTATGAACAACATGTTTACCGAATTTCACGTTCCTAGGAGGTAAGGTTTTTGAGATATATAACAAACAATATTTATTGATTTAGGGGTTGTTACAACCCTTACAGGTCAAATATTTTTAAATCCGTTCTTCGTGTGCCTCTAGTGTCTATGAGCAATATTTGTACCAAATTTAAAGTTCCTAGGTGGTATGGTTTTTGAGAAACTGTGATCAGTCAAAACTACCCCTAAAAATTTGAATATCAAAATGAAATTGCTTTAGTTTTCCTATTTGCATCACAAAGTATACACATGCCAAATTTCATCTCTCTAGTTTCATGGGAAGTGGGAGAATTAGTGATGATGAGTGAGTGAGGGCTTTGCCTTTTATATGTATAGACTAGCTGTTGTACTCAGGGCTGTATTCTGTAGCCCTGTGTTGTACCCGTGGCTTCGCACACGTACCAAAGTTTCGCCGCATAGTAATAAATGTTTTTTGTTTTAAGGGTTGTTATTACATTTCACCCCGATCCGGTTTGCACGGATAGACAAATCAAAGTTAAATGTATATTAGAAACAAAAATATATCAATAAATATAGTACCCACACTATGTATTTCTTATGGGGATTTTTAGTATTTTTAACCCTCCAAACCACCCTAAAATATAGAATTTTTTTAAAACCTTTCTTAGCGAGCACCTAGGGCCCTAGAGGAAGCTACATACCAAATTTCATTCCATTTGGTTTTTTTTTTTTTTTTTTAAGTAACTTCAACCTCCCAAAACACCATAAAATGTATAATTTTTGGAAAACCTTTCTTAGCGAACACCTAGGGCCCTAGAGGAAGCTACATACCAAATTTCATTACAATCCGTTTGGTAGTTTTTGAGGAATCGTCAGTGAGTGGTATTTGGTTTTTATACAGGGTGATTCACGAAGTTATCCCGGGCCACACTTATACAGCTCATTCTACTAGTAAAAATAATGAAAAAAGTTCATATAAACATAGGTTCGAAAACGCTTCGTTTTCCATATATCCGCCATTTTGTTTTTTGTACAAAAAAATTCATATCTAGAGAACGGTTTGACTGATTGAGTTCAAACTTGGCATGAAGTTTAACATAACAATGATATATCTCAAGAAAAATAAAAGATTAAATCCAAATATGCGTTTCAAAATGGCGGCTGTTTGAAAGTTTCAAACCTAAATTACTCCAAAACCGTACTTTTTAACAAAAAATGTCAAGACAACTTTTTTGTAGCCCTTTTGATTCCCTATCGGGTGGTGTAACTGTCAAAACAATTGGAGGAAGGATAATAGCTAAATTAAAGGTAATGACAGCAAACGTGCATACAATATTGCTGTGTTTACTGTGTTGGTATAGGATGCCGGGTTGAACAAACCAATTAGTACACATAACTTAACTGTTATCCTTCATCTGATTGTTTTTACAGTTACACCATCCGATAGGGAATGAAAAGGGCTCCAAAAAAGGTGTCTTGACATTTTTCGTTAAAATGTACGGTTTTGGAGTAATTTAGGTTTGAAATTTTCAAACAGCCGCCATTTTGAAACGCAATATTGGATTTAATCATTTATTTTTCTTGAGGTATATCATTGTCAGGTTAAACTTCATGCCAAGTTTGAACTCAATCAGTCAAACCGTTCTCTAGATATGAATTTTTTGTACAAAAAAACAAAATGGCGGATATCTGGAAAACGAAGCGTTTTCGGACCTATGTTTATATGAACTTTTGTAATTATTTTTACTAGTAGAATGAGCTGTATAAGTGTGGGGATAACTTCGTGAATCATCCTGCATACAGGGTGATTCAGTAAAGCGTAGCGGGCTATGCAGATTCAGATTCTACATGCAAAAATAAGTCGAAAATGTAAAATAACATTTTTTCGATTTCAGCTTAGTTTAGCCGTAATCCGCCATTTTGTTTTTTTACAAAAACTCACTGTAACTCTGGAAATAGATAAGATATCGACTTAAAATTTGGAATAAGCATTTTATATGTTACGATTAACAAGTGTACCAAACACAAAGAATTTATTTTTATTATTTTCAAAATGGCGGCCGTTACAAATTTTTAACGTGGAATATCTTGAAAACCGTTAACTTTACAAAAAAATTACAAGAAACAAAATATTTTTCTCTTTTAACGACAGGCAAAATGCTTTCTTTTGTAGTTTCAGTAGGTCACAGGATAACCGAGTTATCGACAAAAAACATAACTTCTTGGTAATTGTCTACAACAACCAAAATTAGCCTAAACCACAATTTTTTAAAATTGAAGAATTTGTGTATTTATTTTTCTAGCAGGCTATCAGATTCTACATGCAAAAATAAGTCGAAAATGTAGTCTAACACTTTTTCGATTTCGGCTTAGTTTAGCCGTAATTCGCTTGTAGACAATTACCAAGAAATTATGTTTTTTGTCGATAACTCGGTTTTCCTTTGACCTACTGAAACTACAAAAAAAGCATTTTGTCTGTCGTTAAAAAAGAAAAATATTTTGTTTCTTGTACATTTTTTGTAAAGTTAACGGTTTTCAAGATATTCCACGTTAAAAATTTGTAACGGCCGCCATTTTAAAATTATAAAAATAAATTCTTTGTGTTTGGTACACTTGTTAATCGTAACATATAAAATGCTTGTTCCAAATTTGAAGTCGATATCTTATCTATTTCCCGAGTTACAGTGAGTTTTTGCAAAAAAACAAAATGGAGGATTACTGCTAAACTAAGCCGAAATCGAAAAAATGTTATTCTACATTTTCGACTTATTTTTGCATGTAGAATCTGAATCTGCATAGCCCGCTACGCTTTACTGAATCACCCTGTATACAGAGTGAGTTTCTACTGACACCATTAACTTCGCCAGTGTGTTCTACTCACTAAATGGAATAAAAAAGTTCATATGGACCCATGTCCGATTCTCAACCGTTTGGCTGTAGTCGCGTATTTTATGTTTTTTCAAAATCATGCTATTTTGCCTCACTATTTGTTTGATAAAAATAAAACTAATCAACGTACCGAATTACAATTAAAACCATTAGAACCAGAATTAAATTTGCTATAAAACCAAGGTTTTTTGTAATGATTTGTCAATAATAATGCCTTTAAAAATTGGAAATAAAATAAGAAGTTGGGTAAGTAAATGTTTTAGGTTACATTTCAAGACCCTTTTTTACTACTTAAATGAAACGTAAGGCAATATCAAATGCAATTAAAAACTTCCTCATTTAATAACCTTTAAAATGATGTACAAATTTTAAGTTTTACGACTAGGTATGGTAGTAAAAACTCTAAGAAACTGGAATAAAATAAGTTTTACTGATTTGGTTTTAACAAAGAAATGGACTGAAATGATGTACTTATTTGTTTTACGAAATCAGCTGTAACTTGGTATTGGTTGAAATCAGCTGTTATAATGGTATTATAATTTATCACCCAGTGTGAATCAGCTGTTGTTAATACTACATTGTTGTAATAATTAATTGAGTCATCATTTAATTTGCACGTCAAACTGAACTAGGCATTTGTGTTGTAAGAATTCATTCTGTGATATGGTTGGACGTTTTACTTATTTGGTTTAAACAAAGAAATTCAAATAAATTATAAACCAAGATAAGAGGTTACAAACTATTCTACTTAAGAAAGTTTTCAAAATAGCCACCATCTGCTTTAATGCATGCCTGGACTCGTTTTCGCAGTTCTTCACACTCGCCTTAAGTTGATGTTATTGCGCAGACGAGCAGCAGCCCTTACAATCCTATTTCTTAATTCCTCAGCTGTGTGCACTGGGGTGCGGTAGACTTCTTTTTTGAGGAAGCTTCAAACGTAGTAGTCTATAGGAGTGTGGTCTGATGACCGTGGTGGCCAAGCAACCGTTCCACCTCTTCTGATCCACATCTCAAAACGGTTGCTAAGGTACTCTCGAACTGCGTTGCTGAAGTGTGGAGGTGCACCATCTGCTTGGTAGATGATGCGCATACGCAAAGCCCGATCCATACGTTTACTTTGAACCTTGTCTGACTGCGTGATTCGCGAGCCATATGCGGATTTTCAACTGTATAATGATGCTTGTTGTGGAAATTAAAAACTCCATCTCGCGTAAATGACGATTTATGCGTCCACAAAATTGTCTTAAGAAAGTCGCCACGATCATTATGTCTAATCCAACGGCAAAAGTGAAGTCTTTGAGAAAGATATCTCGGTTCAAGAGTCTGAACACGGATGAAATGGTACTGATGCAGTCCTTCTTTACAAAGTAGTTTTGATACATATGTCTGAGATACGCCAAATTCACTGGCCACAGTTCTTGTACTTGTCCGCGGATCTTCTACTCGGTCTAGCACAGCTTCTTCTACGGCAACATATTGCATAAAATTGCCAACTAAGCGACCATTAGTAGGAAACTTTCCATTTTCACACAAACTCTGATGTACCCTGGTAAAGGTTCTGACATCAGGAATCCTTCTGTCAGGAAAACGACGATTGGAGTCGCGACGGCTTTCAGCCGCATTACCGGAGCGCAAGCCGTATACAAAATGCATATCAGCATATTCTAAACTGTTAAATTATCCATATCACAAAATGCATATCTTACAACACAAAGATACTGTGTATCTCAAACACAACGTGCATCTCAAACACGTTCAGTTTGACGTGCAAATTAAATAATATCTCAATTAATTATTACAACAATGTAGTATTAACAACAGCTGATTCAGACTGGGTGATAAATTATAATATCATTATAACAGCTGATTTCAACCAATACCAAGTTACAGCTGATTTCGTAAAACAAATAAGTTCATCATTTCAGTACATTTCTTTGTTAAAACCAAATCAGTAAAACGTGTTTTATTCCAGTTTCTTAGAGTTCTTACTGTCATACCTAATCGTAAAACTTAACATTTGTACATCATTTTAAAGGTTATTAAATGAGGAAGTTTTTAATTTCATTTGATATTGCCTTACGTTTTATTTAAGTAGTAAAAAAGGGTCTTGAAATGTAACCTAAAACATTTACTTACCCAACTTCTTATTTTATTTAAAATTTTTAAAGGCATTATTATTGACAAATCATTACAAAAAACCTTGGTTTTATAGCAGATTTAATTCTTGTTCTAATGGTTTTAATTGCAATTCGGTACGTTGATTAGTTTTATTTTTATCAAACAAATAGTGAGGCAAAATAGCATGATTTTTAAAAAACACAAAATACGCGATTACAGCCAAACGGTTGAGAATCGGACATGGGTCCATATGAACTTTTTTATTCCATTTAGTGAGTAGAACACACTGGCGAAGTTAATGGTGTCAGTAGAAACTCACCCTGTATTATACAGATTTGAACTGGTTAAGAATGCCTGTAAATACTTGTGCATTTAAAATACATAGCTCAGGTGATGGAGCATGTTCAAATATTAGTGGATGCTTACCTCATCCTTAACACACGTTTACTGCTAAGCAAATTTTGTATTTCCTATGCTATGAGCTGACCTTATATTTTTTATATCTATAGTCTAAATGAGTAGAAATGATTTTTTTTATTTTTGAACCTTTCTACGTAATAATCACTAACATTTTAAACCGGATTGAGATATGACGATTTTTTTGAAAAAACAATGAAAAAGCTTCAAATCATTGCAGTATAATCGAATCCGACGAAATATAACGTGTTTTTTGCAATAAAAAATATATATTTTGACCCGTCTCTCACTTAGGGCCTACTTTACTCAATTTGTAGGAGTCAAAATTCGACTGGGGGGGGGGGAGAGATCCCAGGAGCATATACACTTTACCGTTGTATAGCCCGAAACTGGCAAATATGGTGCTTCCTAAAGAGGGGTCGAGAATCGTCAAAAATACTCTAGAACATACCATTTTCCAGATATTGACGATTTTTATGAAAAAACAATGAAAAAGCTCCAAATCGTTGTAATATAATCGAACCTGATGGAACACTACAAAATGGAAATTTGGTTTGAAATAAATGTACAAATTACCAGCTTTATGGGAAGTATAATAATTAATTTGTATTGTTTTAGGGGTTATTGTTACATTTTCACCCCTTAGCAGCACACTGAAAAATACAAATATAGTTAACTTTTTATATATATCTTGTAAGAAATGAATATACCAATTTCCAGCTCTCTAGCTTTATGGGAACTATGATAATTAATTTGTATTTATTTAGGTGTTGTTGTTACGACATTTTCACCCCTTAGCAGTACACTGAAAAATAAAAATATGGTTGACTTTTTATATATATCTTGTAAGAAATGAATGTACCAATTTCCAGCTCTCTAGCTTTATGGGAAGTATAATAATAATTAATTTGTATTGTTTTAAGGGTTGTTGTTACATTTTCACCCCTTAGCAGCACACTGAAAAATACAAATATAGTTAACTTTTTATATATATCTTGTAAAAAAATGAATATACCAATTTCCAGCTCTCTAGCTTTATGGGAAGTATAATAATTAATTTGTATTGTTTTAGGGGTTGTTGTTACATTTTCACCCCTTAGCAGCACACTGAAAAATACAAATATAGTTGACTTTTTATATATATCTTGTAAGAAATGAATGTACCAATTTCCAGCTCTCTAGCTTTATGGGAAGTATAATAATTAATTTGTATTGTTTTAGGGGTTGTTATTACAATTTCACCCCTTAGCAGCAGAGTATAAAATGCAAATATAGTTTACATTTTATATGTACCTTTTAAGAAATAAATGTACCAATTTCCAGCACTCTAGCTTTATGAGAATTATAATAATTTATTTGTATTGTTTTAGGGGTTGTTACCACATTTTCACCCCTTGTCACTACACTACAAAATTCAAATATTGTTTACTTTTTATATATATATATTGCAAGAAATAAATGTACCACTTTCCAGCTCTGTAGCTTTAAGGGAAGGTTATATTGAATGTGTATTGTTTTAGGGGTTGTTATCACAATGTCACCCTTTAGGAGCTCAGTATAAAATGCAAATATGGTTTACATTTTATACTATCTTGTAAGAAATAAATGTACCA
>JAGFPH010001374.1:10402-23812 GCA_018207615.1 Philaenus spumarius
TTTACATTGTATAAATGTCTTGTAAGAAATATATGTACCAATTTCCAGCTCTCTAGCTTTATAAGTATAATAATTATTTCGTATTGTTTTAGGGGTTGTTGTTACATTTTCACTCTTTAGCAGTAGGGTACACTGAAAAATACAAGTATAATTGACTTTTTATACATATCTTGTAAGAAATGAATGTACCAATTTCCAGCTCTCAAACTTTATGGGAATGTTATATTTAATGTGTAAAATATTATAATCAGCTTAATATCTGATACGCTCTGCATCGCAGGGCCAGTATATTAAACTGATTTTGGGGAAATGACGGAGTGCTAGGGGCTTGCTCCACCTCTGTCACGGGTTGACCCGGTATTGCAGTACCGCCGGGACCGGCCCACCTAAACATACAATCATGTAATAATATAGTATACGTAGTACATATATATGCAGAAAGTTGGTTCTGTTCTGTTTGATATTTATTTATGTTTCCTTTACGGGGAGTTTGGGAGAAGTGCAATCTGAGTGGTTGTTTATCAATTTAATATTGCTGGTAGAATGTCATTTAACTTACAAAACATGTGTTTCAAATAATTTTTTTTGAATAGTGTATTAAGTACCGTAGTTAAATAACAAACTATTACAATACATTGATTACGACATAACCAATACTATGGTATGGTATTTTTGCGAAAATCACAGCAATGTGAACATTTTGCAGAAGAGTTTATAAAATTTGAACAAGACGGTGATGTTTATCAAGTTGAAATTTGTTTACATTTATCACTAAGACCAGTTTCCATGGGTTAAGCATTTATTTTAGTAAAGTTTGTCTTTTTAACGGGTTTTATTAAACTGAAATGTTAAACAAACTCGTACATTAATTCAAAACATAGCCTATACCTATTATTTTAAGGTAAACACTACAGTAATTTCTAAACATACAAAATTAACTGGGATTACGGGAAGTATTTATGTTTAATCTGGTTATTTAACTTTATATATTTTAAAATAATACATTTTTGAGAAAACTGCCAGCAGGAAACTTTCTTTCCTTGCGTTACAAATTGAATATATCATTGCAACGTACTACCAAGATGCCGTGGAATTTTTCATACAAATACCATAATGTTACCATAATTTCCATCCCTAAAACATACAACAGTAAAAACGAGAAACCATAATATTATCTAATAATTGCGTATACCTAAACTAAATTTAATTATTAAAGGACCATAATGCCATAATACAATAAAAAGAAACTTACCAGCTATGCTCTACTGTACTCAATTACTCAATACTGGGAAATCTGTCATCCTAGATTAAATCAGAAATATCATTCTCACACGTTGCAAGTAATGAGGAATGCGCAGCTAAATCAACGAAATCATAAAATGCTTTCATCATTTGTATTGTAATCTAGGTAAGTTGGTACACCTACTAGAGTAAGAGTACTAGATGACTGTTGATCAATTTATCTCCTAGTTAAAACATGTATGCATCTATGGAGTGAGATCTTTCAAACGTCTTTCCCTTTTTAGCGTTTAAAAAAGTACTAACGGTTATAAAAATACTTTAAGATAATTTACATGCATATTTATAAAAAATACAAATTGCTTGAAAAAAACTGTTGGAAATGAGTTGTATTTATCTATAATTATGGATTAAGTTAGCCTACCCAAGGATAAATAATAAATAAAAAATAAATATAAACTAATTATCAATGAAATAATTAAAAATAGTAGTCTATGTAATAAATAAAAAGTCGTGGTGAATACAACATTGCGTTTTATTTCAGTATTAATCCAAGATTACTTATGTAAAAAATTTGTCACGGGATTACTTATGTACGGTATCGTAAATTTAACTACTAATAATATTTTTTTTTTACTGTACTAAAATTATTTTTAATTATTTTTTAAAATTGTAATTGTATCCTAGCATATTTTAGGGCTATATATATATTTTTTTAAAGAGTTATATATCAAATAAATAAAATAATTTGTACCACCAATATTTTAGAGTTACTAAACAACATACAACAGCATTACTGTTACGATATAAATGCTGTCCACTTCAAACAAAAAACAATTTTAATACTCTAAAAATAGATGTTTTAACCGTCTAAGCGTCAGGCACTTTTTTACTGATTGTACACTTGTCATTATTATCACTTAGATAGAATGTATCCTATTCAAGTAAAGTGTACACTATTATACATTTTATTGTTCAGGAAAGTATGAAGAACATTGCCATGCAAACAAAATATTTAAACAAATTTCTCTAATTTTTGCGTTTCAAAAGAAGAAAAAAATCAAATTGGTAAACCGAAGTTTCAAAAGTAAGGGTTTTAGAAAAATACTAAAAAAATGTTTAGTTATAAATCAAAAATATACAAAACTAGGGGAAACCCCTGCGTTCTCCGCACGCCAACCCCGTTCGAACCTTCTATACACACAATCATTTTATGTTTTCTTTATAATAATTGTTTAGAATTCATAATAACCCCAAAACTAAGTTGGTAAATAATGTTAAATGTTCAAATGTAATTGTTTTTTCTTTATTGCAAGGATGTGCCACTGTCACTATATTTTATTAAGCATTAATTATTAAGGTATTTTAGAAATAAGAAAGTAGAAGCAGTCGCCACAAACGTCAGTATTGCTAACAAATGATGTCTTTTATTTTTTATGGAGTGGCTTAAAGTAAAATCGTTTATAATATACAAACATTTCAAACAAGTTTAACACTAGATACAAGCGACTCAAGAAGATTTTTAAAAATCATTAAACATTAAAAACTTTATAAAATGTTTTAATAAAAATTAACAATTTAAGTTGCAAATGTACTCTTAAAATATGTAGAGCAGATTTTTTACAAGTGGCCTACTCTAAAAATTAGAATTCATAGTTGAATTGTTTGCAAATAATTTTCGCAGTTGGTCTCATCTTTGTAGCACAAACTACGCGTTGTTAATTTAGTTTACCTTACTTTAATAAAAATAAACAATTTAAGTTGCAAATGTACTCTTAAAATATGTCGAGCAGAACAAGTAGCCTACGAATTAGATAGAATTCATAGTTGAATTGTTTTGCAAATAATTTCAGCAGTTGCATAAACTACAAGTTGTTAAAAATAGATTGCCTTAAGTATATAATTAAAACGTGAACCATTAATATTTTACTTCAATATATTAAAGAATTATCCTTATAAAATAAAATTTCAAGAACCCGAAATGCTATAATTAAAATGCTATAAAATGAAAGTTTTTTACGAAATCGTTTTATATTCTGCAAAAAATGTGGAACGCTTCACGATTTTGCGTGTCATCCTTGCGCAGGGGCCATGCTAATCTTCTCTGTATCGTTCCAATTTTAGTATATGTACTGCCGAAGCAAGTACAAAGGAACAAGGCAAAATTCTTGTATCTATACTGCTCGATTTCAAAATCAACAAGTACGATTTTGATGATCTTTCAAGTAAGCAAACCCATACTTTAATTTATTAAAATCAAGTATAAAATAGTTTTAAAATGGTAATTATTATCTGTTTATTTGTGTAAAATAATAAAACTGCACACTTTCATGTATTTTAATATTAAAAACATGGTTTAAAAAGTACAAACTCTCGAGTTGGAACAGAGACGTTTGACGGACTGTGTGTAGGTTGTGTTTAGTGCTGCTGCCTAGCAGTCATGATTGGCAGTCATTGCCACTAGTACAACTTTTACAGTTATACAACTTCACAGTTTTCTTTTATGACCACATTATGTCTAAATCATTCACCCCTGAATTTTCTCGTAACTTTTGGAAATTAAATGTGTATGTGAATGATCAGTATGCTAAATATAAAATATTTTAACAATAATTTTTGATTTGTAAAATTGCTGACGTTCTGTATAGCAAAAGAAACACATAATTTGGAAACGTTGTGAATATATATAATGTGTATATGAATAATCCAATATTGTAAACTAATTTTATTTTATAAACCGAAGTTGAATATTTATGACAAAACCTGTGAGAAATGAGTTGTATATCTATAATTACGGATTTAAATTAGATAAAAGTACTTAAAAACTAATAGCGCTGCCTGGGTGTGTTATTATAAACTACGTCGCACGGTTGTCTAAATGACTTATAAAATATATTATAAATTAAATTATATTAAATGGCACAAGGAATATATTTACTTATACCGTGGTAGTAATCATTACACACAATATAGAATTTTTAATTAGTTTTCCCTTTTTTGCAAAGGTTGTGCCTCAATCACTAATTTTATGCTTTTATTAAACATAAAATATCAAGGTATTGGAGGAATATTGAAGTTGAAAACACAGTCACCACTAACGAGAATTTTTCAACAATGTCGTCTTTTTATGAAGTGGCTAAAGTAAAATCGTTATAATATACAAATATTTCAAAGAAAGTTAATACTTAAAACTTGCGATTCAAAAATTTTTCTTAAATCATTAGGCATTAAAACTTTACAAAATGCTGGTAATAAAAATTAAAAATTAAAGTTGTAAAATTATTCTTAAAATAAGACGAGCAGATGTTTACAAGTACTCCAAGAATTAGAACACAATACATTGTTGAGTTGTTTTGCAAATAATATCAGCAGATGGTCTCTACGCTTCGATAAAGCGGCTTATAGACGGGGCAAATAGGACTGGATAGTTTGTGAAGTAAGTGTTTGCTGCCAGTAACTTGCCTTCTACTTGCCATGTCTATAAGGTTACTTTCCCATTCAGGGCCACTTGCCACTTGCCGACAGTGAAATCAAACAGATTTTGATTACACTTGCCGCGAGAAGGAAAGTAGTGGGTCACGTGATCTACTTACGGCCAGAACTTGCCTGCCTAAACATGCCCTTGCCGATACATGCAAGTGTCAATCAATTCAATTCACTGTATTTTTCACTTGTGAAGGGTGCAGTTGTGACAATGGATGCAAAACAAACTGCTACCGTCGTCAAGAAATATGTCAAGTGGTCTCCAAGTGACACAATAAACTTCATTTTTGTATAGTTAGTTAATGCATATATTATTTATATGTGGTATAAATTATATTAAAATCAGTTAAATATTTTTAGAGAAAATGGGGTTTTTAATATCTGAAAGTGTACATGTTTTCGGTAAAAATTTAATTTCTTTTAAAATATTCAATTCATTTTAATAAAATGTATACTAAATAAGAAACAATGTATGTATAAACAAACTATACAAAAATTGGTTTCCTATACAAAGTTTTATACCGTTTAACGATTAGGACTATACAAAGTTACGAATAAAGTTTATGGAAGCGTATTTGATAGGTGACGTGTTCGTATAAACAAAGGGCGGTGTATGAGTTAATTATTAGTAGTGTTGAAATTGTTTAAAAGTAAATTTAAATCTTTACAATGAATTGAATTTGATAAGGCTTTGATGCATACATCAGGTTTTTACATAACATTTTTCGCTCAAAATCACAACAAATTCGTCAATTAATTCATTAAATTCTTCGTCGGTATCTGAAATTTTAAAATGATAAATAAATAAATATATTTACTTGTAAAATATTGCACTGATCTGTACTGCCACGGTGCTCACAGTATACTGGTGGCGAGTACTTTCTGTTTCTCTGGCTGCAAGTACTTGCCAAATGTAAAGGTATTTGTTGCAGCAAGTAGTAAAATCGCCAGTATTTGCGGCAAGTACTTGCTTCTTATACTTGCCCCGTCTATATCACAATTAAGCTACAGGTTTTTACTGGAGTAATAATGATCAGACAATTATTCTGAATGTGTCACTTTAAAGGTTTGGACAGTACGAATGTGGATATCTTTTAGTTTTAAATTTTCGTTTTTAACTAAATTTGTTCTTTGACGTAACTCAAAACTAAAGATTGCGATTTGTTTCCTTATTAAATAATTCAAATATCAATCATGTAAAAAGATCACCACATTCGATGTTCAATTGGCCCCAGGACGAGGCCCTTCCATTGCACTTCGGTTGGGCTGACACCTGCGAATGCCCCAAATGTGGGTATCTCGGGCGCGTAATTTTTGGTAGCGGGGACTGCGTTCGCGCTGTCCCTACCTAAACAAAAACCATATTCTTATCTTAGTCTATAAAGATCTACATTTGGATTTGATTTTGAGCAAATATCGTACGTGAAGCGCGTAAATCATGATGTTTTTAATATAATTCAGCGCCTCGGTAACCCCTACCTACGCCAAAAGAGTATGAATAAAGCGGCTTATTCTGGACAACTAGTTGGAAAATAGTATAGATGAGGGGTTTATTTTCATGTACTATAATACGTTTTCGTCGAAATCATTTTAGCACCGTTTTACAGCCTAAACGTTTTGTGTACGCTGATGTTCGTAAATGTTATAAGCGTGAAAACGGCAAACGGGATAAAAACAATTTCTAATTGAGCCCGCTTGACATGTTTGATTGCAATTCGGCTAGTAAAAGCTGCTATTCTCGTATGTCGTGCTTAATAATATTTATTGGAAGGAATTTTTCATTTTATTGCCCATAGTCTTAGAGCATTATCATTTGAAATTATGTTTCTCTTGATGTTTGTAAATATTAAAATACAGGGAAAACACAATTTCCACCTATAAAAATATGCTTAGTTTTCATTTTTCAAGCAGCTATGTACTTTCAAAAAGTAGTATCTCTCGCCAACGGCCATTCTATGTTGAATAATACCGGTTCTCATCCGATCACCGAAGTAAAGCAACATTGGGCGTGGCAGTACTTGGATGGGTGATCGCTTGGGAATACCACGTGATTTTGCATGCACACTTTCTTCTTTTTTACCAATTTTCTTAATATTATTTCCTAAAAAGTCACTAGCCCTACTTCCTCTTTTTTTTACTCTTTACAAATAAATATTAACTAAGCAAGTGTATTGTATCAAGTAGCACTTAGTTTCGAGGTAGGTACTTGCTGTGAAATGTATACCCTAATTATGATGGATTCCAAGTAAAGTTGTGTTTTTAAATTTCATTAAAGTACATAACATACCTGCTCTTCTTACGATTGTAAATGGAGTCGTATTTTTACCTTTCTAAGCTCATAGTAGTAAAAAAGAATACTTACTAAAATAATAATTGTATACAGTTATGCTGAAAATTCAAACACTCTAGACTTGTAACTGCAAGAAACAAACGATATATACGCCGGTTTACATTCGATGATTGTAGTCAAACAACATCGAGCGTGGTCAGTTCAGTTGTGGTGGCCACATGGAAACACCACGTGCATATACTCTTTAATATAATTTTTGTTTGTTCAAAATATCTGACAATTTTATTACCCCTTTGACCCACAAACTCATACTTTAAACACAAATTTCCATCTATTTTTATGACTATCTGCGAAGCTGTATGACTAACTTTATGATAAAAGTTCACTTTTGAAAGTTTAATTTGTTTCATAACAGCTGGGACCCAATATAACAAACAAATAACCTCATTAGCCAAAGTCCTACCTAACCGGGTAATCCTGTTATTTTTCTTTTACAGTACAGTACCAGTAGAAGAAGTAGAGCAAAGTGCTTCTTTGGTGTGAGAAGTATTGTTTTTAAATTGTATAATAGGCCTACTGTTCAAAGGAAACGATTGCTCAGATTTCTATTTAAAATTTATTTTATACATTATATATTGATGTTTTTTGTTTTGTTTTTTGTGTTCTGGCACCGTTGATTTATTATCCTTCAAATGAGATAAATAACAAATATGTTTCCATTAATTTAAAACAGAACCTGTAATTCGATCTGTCGTCTGCAGTAAGAAGTGGAACGCTCCCAGCGCAACCTATTAACCGTTTATAGCCAACTCTGGCAAGAATTTTCACAGAGGTCGTACTGTCGTATTTTTATAAGATTCGCCTTTATTTAGCGTTCATTCCGTGTTAAAAGGTAACAGGAAACGTTTCAAACATAATTCTGAAGGCAATACGCTCGGCAACTGTGCTCTGTATTACCCCGACCTTATAAAAAATTACAATTTGTATAAACTTCGCGCTATCTCGGACTAGGAACGTTTTAACAGGATACTCAAAGTGCCATGTCAACGTACCATTTCTCGGTCTCTTGGCTACGATCATAGTGTAGTACTTGTTCTTATCAGCTTAATATCTGATACTCTCTGCATTGCATGGCTAGTCTATTAAACTGATTTTTGGAAAATGACGGAGTGCTAGGGGCTTGCTCCACCTCTGTCACGGGTTGACCCGGCCAACCTAAACATACAATCATGTAATAATATAGTACTAGCTGACCCGTGCGAATATTTCGCAAGTTCGGAGTAGGCCTACATTTACCTGATTTAACACGTTGATTTAATTCAGTTAATTAAGTTTATTTATTTACATTGGTTTATAAATAACAGTTTCCCTGTACAATCTTACAGTGTAAACAATCTAACTAACAGCTGTCATGCTAGTTAAACAGATGGTTAGTAGATGGCGCCTTTCATTAGGAACATACAGAGTATAATATAAAAGTTTTTTAAATCAATTTTTGTTATTAAAACATGAATTTTAAGCTGTTTGTCTATTTTTCCCGTGTAGTGGTTAAGGAAAGCTTTAAAATGATGCCTCATTCATGTAATTTGATGATGTATTAAGGAAGTTATGGCGTACCGACAAAAAAATAGTCTTGAGAAATAATATATGCGATACGAAATACATATATATGCAGAAAGTTGGTTCAGTTCTGTTTGATAATTATTTAAGTTTCCTTTACGGGGAGTTTGTTAGAAGTGCAATCTGAGTGGTTGTTTATTAATTTAATATTGTTGGTAGAATGTCATTTAACTTAACAAAACATCTGTTTCAAATAATTTTTTTTTAAATAGTGTATTAAGTAGTTAAATAACAAACTATTACAATACATTGATTACGACATAACCAATACTATGGTATGGTATTTTTGCGAAAATCACAGCAATGTGAACATTTTGCAGTAGAGTTTATACATTTTGAACCAGACGGTGATGTTTATCAAGTTGTAATTTGTTTACATTTATCACTAAGACCAGTCTCCATGGGTTAAGCATTTATTTTAGTAAAGTTTGTATTTTTAACGGGTTTTATTAAACTGAAATGTTAAACAACTTTCATGTTTCTGACAATAATCCCAGGAAATTTATAATTTCTGCTTTGTAATCCATACTTGTAATGTATCAGTCATAAAATACAAACACAAACTTCTTTGGATAAAAAGACTGTGTAAGTCTAATCTGCTAAAATACTTTTGTGTCATTGCAGTCATAAAATAATTGCAGTCATTTTACACACAAAATAATAGTTCCTTAAATTAATGTGACAGATAAAATCCAAAGCAGTGGAGTGAAAGAGACTGTGGAACGTTCCGGTTAGGTGTTACCTGTTAATCCCGAGTCTTGCACGTTGTCTCGTCTCGTCGATTACTTTGATTCAAAACTATAGGCTATACCTATTATTTTAAGGTAAATACTACAGTAATTTCTAAACATACAAAATGAACTGGGATTACGGGGAGTATTTATGTTTAATCTGGTTATTTAACTTTCTATATTTTAAAATAATACATTTTTTAGAAAACTGCCAGCAGGAAACTTTCTTTCCTTGCGTTACAAATTGAATATATCATTGCAACGTACTGCCAAGATGCCGTGGAATGTTTCATAAGCAGATACCTATGGATTATCATCTTTGAAAAACTTTTCACTTTATTTTGAGGTTAATAAAATAAGTTTCGGTGTTTCAAAGAGAGATACCGGTACTAATAAGTTGATTTTGTGATTATTTTCATAATAAGATTTTGTGCCTATTTATTTAATCTTAAGTCCATATAAATTCTCATTAATATTTGCCAATAATGTTTCATAGAATATCAATGTAGAAGATAGGTTACAGAGTTCCTCCTTCTAATCATAGACTGAAGCAATTAGGCAAAATAAATACACTGTATGTAACTGATAGATAAAATTTGTATTTACAAACGATTATATAAATTATTCTTTCAAGAATGACATGTGTTCAAGATAAAAAATTCTTACATTGAAAAAAGCTTATAATTATGTAAAAAATATTGATTTTCACAAGACAGTAATACATATTATAATAACCTATTCTATAAATAATAATTAAATTATCGGCTAGCTTTCTGTAGTGAAATCTAATGCACATCACTGCTAAGGCACTAACTGTTTATATTGTAGAATAATAAATTTTTGAAAAATAAACCAACTTAAAAAAAATGCTGAAACTAAAAAGTAAAAAATAATTTGTATACTGAACAAACGTAATTTATTCAAAGCCGATACAAAAAAAAATTTGAAGTAGGCGCCAAATTTATTATTAGTTTATTAAAATAAATCAACTTTACAAGAAATTATAATGATTGAAGTTGTAAACTTAACCCCAAAGTATAATCTATGCTGGGTTTGTTTTAAGTATTACAGATTATAAGTGAAATTAGCTGTTATATTAAAGGTTACTCACGTACCCATACATGCGTGTACGGACGTTCACTCGCTTTTATATTAGATGATTAAATGTGTGACACAACTCTGAATTCATTTTATTGGTGTGCATGTAGGCCTAAATGAATTTACGACGTTGTGAGCATTTATGTAATGTATTTATACCTAGTTGATTCAAATTTTCAACAAAAATATTTACTAAATCATACAAATTTGAATAAACTGGCTTTTTAAGAAATATTTTATGAATAGCTGACCCGACAGACGTCCTGTCCAAATTTCAATAAATTTGGTTGTGATTGTTTTGTGAATTTGTGATAAGGCGAAGTAGATTCAGAAAAACTAAAATAGTGTTAAATTTTAAGTAAATTTTGCACCAACTTCAAAAAAAATTTTGTATCGGCTTTGAATAAATTACATTTGTTCAGTACACCTCCGAAGTGCAAATTATTTTGTTTTACATATTTTATTTAAATGTAAACTATTTTCAACAAATTATAATAGTTGGTAATTTTGTATTTACCCAAGTATATACTGCACTTTTATAACTAAAAATAGGTAGGTAGAAATGGGGTGCAGCTTTTTAAGGGAAACTTGTTACAGCTGTCGTACCCGGCTTCGGTCATGTAAATAAGGAACAGATGGTTATATTTGACATACACATAAATTAAAAAAATAAATAGATGTCATACCAGACTTAGTTCAGGTAAATAAATGAAACTTTTTAATAGCTGTCGTACCAGGATTCTGTCAGGTAAATAAGGAACACATTTTTTTTAGCTGTCGTACCAGGCTTAGTTCAGGTAAATAAGTAAAACTTTGTATAGCTGTCGTGCCCGGCTTATTAGTACTACCTATTTTTAGTAATAAAAGTGCAGTATGTACTTGGGTAAGTACAAAATGACCAACTATTATAATTTGTTGAAAATAGTTTACATTTAAATAAAACTAGGGGAGACCCCTGCGTGCTCCACACGCCAACCCCCCACTCCCCAACTCCCTGTTGGAACCCTAGCTAACCTGTGCGAAGTTTTTGCAATTAATGTAGGCATAGCTGCTTGATTTAATAAGAGATTGATTTATTAAATTTACTAAAAAGACAATTTCATCATTGATTGATTTATTAAATTTATTTAAATTGATTTATTAAATTTACTAAAAAGACAATTTCATCATCACTAATTATCCGTTCACCTCCATAACTATTGAACTATAAACAGAAAAACATAATTAAGCAACAGCAAAATTAAACATAACCTACTTCAATAAAGTAAATTACAACATAAACTAACCATGTCATGATAATAAAACATGTGCTGTTATAATCAGCTGATCTGTGCTATTATATATTTTTATGTCCAATAGAACTCCAGATGATAATAAAACATGTGCTGTTAAAATCAGTTGATCAGTAAATACAATGTTATTGAATACAAAATATTTTAAATTACATTTTAAAAATATTAAATGATGGAATAGTAAAATTTTAAGTAAAATGGGCAAATGTAGAGTTAATTACCTTTCATTTAACACAAACTGCATGTCAATCGGTCCAATAGAACTCGAGATCTCACTTGGAATAGGCCTAAAAATTTTCCCCATGTTAAATTGCCATAAGAGATTTTAATTTCTGTTTTTAGAAAATTTAGTGCTGTAATTACTAAAATCCAAGTAAAAAGGGTACATATAGAGTTAATTACCTTTTATTTAACACAAACCGCATGTCAATCGGACCAATAGAACTCGAGATCTCACTTGGAATAGGCTTAAACAATTTTCCCATGTTAAATTGCCATAAGAGATTTTAATTTCCGTTTTTTGAAAATTTATAGTGATGTAATTACTAAAATCCAAGTAAAATGGGCAAATATAGAGCTAATTACCTTTCATTTAACACAAATCGCATGTCAATCGGCCCAATAGAACTCGAGATCTCACTCGGATTACAAAAAATCTTTTCAAATTAATATATAGATATGTAAAACAAAATAATTTGCACTTCAGAGGTGTTAGAATTGGTTTTCTAACAAGATCAAAATATCTAAGTGATCCCCTGCTGTCATGAGAAGAGTCTTTTATAACTTTCTAAGAAAAAAACCATTACAGTTATAATATTGAAAATAATTAAGCCCCAAGGGGGATCGAACCCAACATGTGCCTCTTACAAATAAATAGTGACAATCACTACATTGAACCAGGGAATTATTTGCAGTTTTTTATATTGTAGTTCTGTGTATTTTATATTACATGCAATAACTAATAATAATCACTTGGATTTTAATTCAATTGAGAAATCAGTAGCTAAACCATGAGAAACAGAAAATGTAAATTGAACACATGTCATATTCAATAATTGCTTCCTATAAAAAGGATGATGAGATTTTTACAAAGTATTCAAGTCTGCCTTGAAACAATATTAACAGCAGTTGAGAATGTTCTGAGTGCAGCAGGTACAGTGGAATGTATTAAGAACAGAGTTCCTGCTTCAGCTAAATGATCAGCTGAGAGTAGTTGATCTCCAGCTAATTGACACAGCTGATTGTCTTCATCAAGCAATGATTCAACAAATTGGAGATAGAGAGGGCAGTTGACTAAACTAGCTGTAAGGCCTGCCTCTACGAAAAGTCTTGGTATACTCGATGGGAAAATAACAGCCTGAAAAAGAACAAAGATTTTATGTACAGCGGGATTATATATACAATGCATGTCTGACTCACTGTGATTAAATATTATATTATTTTTACTTACTACTTGTACATTAATATGTATTCAAATATTTTAGTGTTAAATGCCTGTCCATCCATACAAGTATTGTGTAAAATTGATGTGTTAATTACATACTCAGCCTGAAGTTACTATCAGAGTTGTTGATCAGCTGTAGCTATTGTAAATGAATTATAAAGTAATCTATCTTATCTTCTAAAGCGAGAGATAATTGTTTGTCTGCTAAATGAA
>JAGFPH010001374.1:33732-66829 GCA_018207615.1 Philaenus spumarius
TCATCTCTTTCTACCCTTGAATTACTCCATTCTTTGTGGACAAATTCTTCAACATCGCTAGTAGGGTCCTGGAATATGTCGCAAAATTCTTGACAGATTCCAAATTTAAAATGGTAGATCAAACACCATTGCATTGAAGTTTTATTATTGAAGCTAAACCAATGAGACCTCCCTGTACTTTGCAAGAGTAAAATAAGGTCTGTTCCAGGGTCTCATCCGTGGCGACTCATTTATTGGCAATCTGGCACAGTATTATTAAGTCATTACAATTAACTTCTGTTTGAGGTACGGGCATTCTTTCGATATTGTTTGAGTGTTGGTCACAATCGTCTCAACAATTACATATAAAAAAAAAAGATTTTTTAAACCAACATAAACTTTTAAAAACATTCTGAAATAAATGAAGAATTCCAAAGTTTAAATCTGCGATAGTAAAAAATGGTTTAATTAAAAATGTATAATAAATAAATCTTTCTAAATTTAAGTGAGTTTTCATTTGAGTTTATTAATGTAAATGAATAATTTACAGCATTACTGTTTTTAATGTCATAAAAACTTTCCAGTTAATACACCATTACAGCACATCTCTACAATATAGTCTCCAATAAGTCCAAAACTCCTTCCTGTATTATAAGTCGAGATTAACAAACTACTATTGTATTAAATTTTTTTACAACATTATTTCAACAAATCGGGTTGTTAGAAAGAAATAGTTTGCCCATTGGTAAAACACATTAAAAATAATTTTTTACCTGATGAGGTGGCTTTTACTTTTTTAATTAATTTAATATGTTCACGAGGTGTGAGCCCATCTACTTCTTTATCTTCAATAACAAGTTGTAGCACAGAAAAATATGTGATGAGCGCCAGATAGTTGGAACACATAATATTGGGCCAAACATTTTCTTTTAGTCTACAAACATAAAATAAAAATTACAAATGAAAAACAATATCAATACTGTATATGTTTTGCTATAATAAGACATACATCAATCACTATGAAAGTACAGTAAGAAGTAAATTTATAGACATTTTAATCTTTCAAATGAATGATGTTTTATCCATAATGCTAGAAATATGGCAACACTGTGAAAGTAAAAAGACGAAGCTATCAAGCTATTTTGCACTTTGGTTATTTTGTTTTACAATGCCTATAAGACGAGTCAGAAGAAAGTTAGTGTTCAGTTTTGCAAACAAGATAAACATTTAAGTGATAGTATTTCAGAATGTTTTGGGAGATGAAGTATACAGTGATGTCGAGTGACAAGTGGACGCTACGCAGATTGACACTATGCTTCTTAGAAGATAGCTTGACATCGCTGCTAAAATCAAGGCTCTACTTTAAAACAAAAGTAGTACACTGTACAATTTAAAACAAAAATTTGTTTTATTTTAGTAATATTACCCTGAACGAGTTGGCACTCAACCTTATCACTTAACCTTATTTTCCTCTCATTAAAACATTACATCTATATAAATAAAAATGTAAGTGTTCGTTTGTTAAAAATTTCCGAAAGTTCTTCACAGATTGCTTTGAAATTTTGACACAACGTTGCGTTTGAATACACACGTGTTTTTATATATTTAAAAAAAGAACAGCACCATCTGATGGACATAAAAATAACACAAATTATACTAATTATTTTATGGGAATTGGGAGCACCTAATAAATAAGAATTACATATGTTTAGTGTTGGTAGAGTAACCAGCTGTTTGCTATAATATTTTCATTAACAGCCGATTTCAAAAATTGAAACAATTATTTGTATTTTTAACTTTTTAGGTTAGGTTTTTGTTTTAGAGTACACCTGTGCCTTGCTGGTTCTTTTGACCTTTATTATAACTGCTGTTATAAATTATACGAAATAAGTTATTAACGAAGTATCTCCTGTGGTTGAAATTAGACCAATTTTGATGTAAAGTAACAAAATTCAACTTGTTTTTCACCTTTTTAATTTATTAAAAGTATACAAATTCTCAATTCAACTACCATGTCCATGTATCTTAACAATATTACTTTAATTTATTATCAGGGATGACAAAAATAACAAGCCTAAACAAAACTTCATAGTTCAAATACACAGCAACAAATCAGATCTAAAACACATCAACAACAACATAACCTAAATTTAATCATCTGTTGACAGTTGAGTAAAGTAAATAAGTTATTTATTTGAAACTCAATTAGGTTATCAGCTGTTTAGAACCAACTAGCGGCTTTTAGGGGTAATAGCTCCTATATATAGGCCTCTTCGTGATGGCCTACCTCTGCTTGGTGGTCTTCCAGCCAGTGTTATTCATTACA
The DNA here is from genome assembly GCA_018207615.1 of Philaenus spumarius. NCBI lineage: Eukaryota > Metazoa > Arthropoda > Insecta > Hemiptera > Aphrophoridae > Philaenus > Philaenus spumarius. The sequence continues at coordinate 36,038 of JAGFPH010001374.1, forward strand.
GTAAAAAATAGCAAGTACAGTAGAAATAATCTTGTAGTGTGTTTAATCATATAAGCTTTGATTTTAATTCTCACTTTGAAACAAAAATACAGCTACAATAACAAAACACATCACAAAACTGCACATTCAGGTGTTTTATAAAAGCTGAATTTTCCAATTTATATACAATCACTTGTTTTTAACACTAAAATCACCTGATTTACAATTATATATTACCATGCTATTTAAATGGGAATTATAATATAATCACCTGTTTTTAACACTAAAATCACTTGATCTACACCTATATATTCCCATGCTATTTAAATGGGAATTGTTTTATTCCGTAACAAATTTTCGGACACAATTAAGAAAAATTAATACTTCCCCCCAAAATTTCCAGACCGTTAAAATGAAACCTCTCCCAGCTTTCAACCACTTCCCATTCGCTCACAATTGCATTGTAAGATTTGGGTTTACGGAATTAGATATATAGATTATTTCCTATTAATTTAGTTGTAGTATTATGATATGATTTTAAAACTCGGAATGTAACCAAAAAAAAAGTGTAAATAAAATATTTAGCTTCACAATGACTTAGAACTTGAAATTATCTTTTAAATAAAGAAAGAATCATCAAAATCGGTTAAGTATTAACTTTAGGTAGTGAGTGAATAAAAAGCAGGATTTTTTTAAATATTAAAAAAAATATATATCAATTTACCAAATTTAAATATCTGTATTAAATAAAATTAGGTTATGTTTGTAAAATGTATAGAAAAAAGTATAGTTATTTTCAAATAAAAGAATATATTACAAGCTATCCTAAAAACATTTAAACATTTCTATTTATAAGTAAAAACTGTAATTTCTTTTTGTAATAAATTGAAGGAAAACATAACTACTGATTATTTTTACTCGTTTAATACCTTTGCACAACTACTGCTGGCTGTTCCTTCAGCAGCATTGAAAAGCGGTTATCGGCAAGCCTTTCTGAGACCAAGTGAAAATTAGGACTAAGCAGAAGAGCAGTAATATGGCTCAAAACTACTTCATATTCAGCAACACCATGACTCGCTGCAAGCTCAAAAGCCACCTCGAGTTTGTCTAGCTCCTCACTCCTGTTCAGTATACCAAATTAAATCTATCAATAAGAGTTTTTCAGAGTAAATTAATAGATTAATATTCTTATACTTTCATCAAGTCCATGTTCTTTCATTTTATGTTAAAATTTACTACTTTTAAAAGTTAATTTACATCTGCGAGAATACTTGCACAAGTTCTGAAGCAATCTAAACAGTGTGTGTGATTAATCTAAACACTGAGATGCAATTTTTAAGTAAGTGCCCTGCAAACTTACACAAACAGATGTCACGATGAACCCAGCAATTGAAAGGAAATCCATTTACACATGACAGTATAATCAAGCAATTTTAACTCAAACGATTTTCCAAACTTTTGTCAAAAATAAATAACAGTTGGTGTTGCATGCAACGATAGTAAAGTACATATATCTCCAAAACTAAATAAAAATATTACATAAAAAAAAAAACTTACATAGCTAGACCGAGAATAGAATCATGTTTATATTGTAAATCACTTGTAAATCTATTCACATTCACACCACAGTTTAATTGTTCAATCTTCTTTCTTTGCTCATAATTTGTCAACTGTAACATTGCATTCTTTAGAAGTTCAGAACATTCACCTTTTTGCTCTTTTTGTAATGCCCAAGTTAAAACCTGTTCAAACACAAATAGATATTAATATTAAACATATTAAAACAGTAATATTTTAAGACATTCATTTGATTAAAGATATTAATTAATTATTCAATAATTTGTTAAAAACAACAGTATAAATATCTCAGGCACACTGCTCTACAAGGGATATCATTTTTATTTATGTTTACTATAGAAAATAAATAATGGCAGTAAAATGAAATTATATGGTAAATTTATTATTAATTCTATAATGATTGTATATGTGGCAACACTGGATGAAACAATGGCAGTGTTTACAATTTGTATGTTGCTAAAAGTTCATTTCAACTGTATTAAACAATTTAGAACCGGGAAACTGATCTATGATTGAGTAAAATTGTGTTCGGATTCATTAATAGAATTTTTATAGATGAAACTTTCAAGTAAAATATCAAGTATATTACTCAATATACAATCTGTTTCAAAAATAAATTTTAAAATAATGAATTTATTAATTTGGGATTGGTGCATTTTATTTTTATAAACTTAATTATAGTAAAATATTATTTCTAAGTGCAAGAAAAAATATAAATTATAAAAAAATTATGAATTGATATATGTAAAAAAGAAATATTTTTATACAATATCCGGAAAACTTGTAACAAATAAATTTTCTCAAAATTTTTACTAAGTCAACGGACTCCATGGGATAAAAAAACCCCTGAAAACCATATCTCGAGGAAATCCTTAGAGCCGTTTTCGAAAAAATATTTACAAACTAGTGTTCTCGGCAATGCTTTGCCATTGCTTGATTTTAATTATACAAACCTTTAACACCAGCTGATTGCATGTGTGAAAGGATAACATGGCAACTTGGAGGGCCACTGGGGCATAGTCCTTAACATACATTGAGTTTATTTTAAGGGACACACAACTTCAGAGTGAGCTCTTTAAAATGACACCAAAAACGTCAAAATCGGTAAAAAAATCTCTAGGAGGAGTTCTACTAGAGAAAAATAACCCCTAGCAAATTAATTATGTTTAGATATACAATTTTTAGTCATTTAAGTAGGCCTATATAAGATATAATAGTAATGTAACGTCATGTTAATAATCTTGTAATAATTTAAAAGCATTTGTAAGGCAACTAAAATTAAAAAAGGATTGTAAGATGTTTGAAAACAGATTATACTCAAATGATTTATGTGTTTACCTTTTTAAATAAAATAAAATTAGTTTACACTGTCGAGATGAAGTAGCCTATTAAAGGTAAGAGATGTCCAACTACATAACCAGTGTGCAGCCAAGTGACAGAAATGACACGAGTCTAATGCTACCTTACCCATGGTTGAGACGGTAGTTCACAGAGCAAAGTAAGGGAGTAAATCTACTTACCAGAATAAGCTCCTTTCTATTGAGTTCATTGGCGGATCCAGGGGGGGGGGGGGGGGGGGGGGGGGCTGCAAATTTCTTATAAAAAGTATATTACATATGTAATCGTCGTTGTAAAATTGTAGTTGCCTAAATCAATATTGATGCCGCGCTAGAAAGCATAAGGAAATGACTCAAACTCGTCACTTTTTAAAGGCACTTAATCATTGGACACACTTGTTTTGAGAAGAAGATAAGGACACCATTGGATTTGTCAAGATTTCAACTTTCTACCACGATCTTCTAATCATTCGTCACTCTTATAGTTTCTTAGATATGAATTTGTCTGTAAACCCTTGCCATTGGACAGTTTAAAATCGAGAAAGCACATTTTGCAATCGATTTATCTATTACAAATCTATATGCAGTATTCGTATAATAATTGTTATATCGATTTGAAGTGCAAGTTCTATATTTTCGTTTAGTATAAGGAAGACCTGGTTTAGTGTTCCGAACTATTCGGCGGGTATTTCCGTGAAATATGTACATTTTCAACGCCCTAGGCGCGTTAGCCGTTACCTTTTCCTGTATGGCTGGAACTATATTCTACATGTTTGTGAGAATTTTGTTTAGTTGTAATTTAGTGAAATAAGTTTTTAGAATAAATCTATTTAAAATTTTCAAGTATACAGTTCAATTCTATGGTTTATTCTCTACAATTTGTTATAATAAAACTTTATTTTTGGGTAAAGCATATAATTCTTAATTCCTATTCAAAATGGGTGACCGTGAAATAGTCTAAAAAGACTTTTTAAAGCACTGTATTCCAAAAAAATATTCTATACCCCCCCTCCCGAGACAGCACCCTCCTTGAAAACTGGCTGGATCCGCCCATGATAGAGTTCCAGCAGTATATCAATCAATTAAAAAGCTTGCTTCTATATAACACTTGGTCCAAAGTTATAAGTAAACATCTACTTATATAAAGCTAGACGGTAACACTGATTCATTGACATTAATTATTAGGCACTTCCCGTAATCGGACCCCCTTCAACCTTATACTTGAATTAAAACTCTCGACGAGAAACGTTTGGGAAAATTGCCAGAAGTTAACATTTTTTAATTTTGCAAACACCTTTTGGGCGGGAAAGATTTTTTAGATTTTTTAAATGTTTTCATTTTTTTACTTTGAGCGTGTTTTGTAAGAAAACGGTAAGAGATAGCAAAAATGTTAAATACAAAAGTTGTAGAAAATTTAATTTCAAACTAACGATTTTTCATCAGATTTAAGATCCAATCATCCATTTAGCCACTATTCATCCGAGAAGGGAAGCTCCGCCCAACGTTCTTAAAGCTAGACGATTTCACCGATTCACTGACATTAATTATTAGGCACTTCCCGTAATCGTACCCCCCTCGACCTCATACTTGAATTAAAGCTCTTGACGAGAAACTATTGGGAAAATTGCCAGAATTTAACATTTTTTAATTTTGCAAGTACCTTTTGGGCGGGAAAGATTTTTTAGATTTTTTCTATTTCTTAATTTTCTCACTTTGAGCGCATTTAGTAAGAAAACGGTAAGAGATAGCAAAAAATGTTAAATACACAAATTGTAGAAAATTAAATTTCAAAGAAGAGATTTTCTGTCAGATTCAAGATCCAATCATCCCTTTAGCCGCTATTAACCCGAGAAGGAGCTCCGCCAAACAATCCATCAAATTTTCCATTTAATCTAATGGAGATAATGTTTAATGAGTTTGAGTCAGCTGCCAAATAAAACAGCTGATTTGTGCTCGGTCACCTATGTACAAACGAGCCAAAGATTAACGAGATTCTTTAGCGAATTTTCCAACTGCGAGCGAAGCGAAGCAGCCATCTGAGGCCGAAGGCCGAGGCGGGGTTGGGACGCGAAGCGTCCAGGGGCGGAGCCCCTAGTCTAATATATAACAACTTGAGATGATATTATGTTTCTTCTCGGTATAAAAGACATTTTATAGATTTCATACAAAACTTGTAATTACAATTATTCTGTCTGTTTAAACTTGTTTTCTTTTTTATACACACATGATGATGATACGATACCTTGTCAGGATTCCAGTATATTGCATCAGTATTGACAGAGACTGCATCTGATAGCGCATAGAAATACGCTGCAAGTTGTAGAGAGAGTAAAGTGTCAGGTAATGAAGAGAAACAGTGTTTACTACGAGACTTATCGCTGAGGGACAACAAGAAACTGAGAGCCAAAGGACAGTCTTCAGGGAATACAAGTCTGCTACATTGGACTAGAGCTGTAACAGTACACAGAAATATATTTTTGTACAACTAATTTGCTGAACACAGCAGAAAATAAGTTTCAGAATTTATATTTACTCCAATTACTTATTGTAAAACTACACATTGCTAATACGTCAAAATAACGGTCGGTATTGAAGCAATTTGAATTTGGCTGAATGATACTATAGTGTATTTCAGAGCTCATACGAAACTACATAATCAGTTCAAAAACAGTTTTTCTTATTAACCAAACAACTCAAAACATTTTATTACTAAATCTTTTACACAGCCAATCATAAAAAGGTAAATCATTTAAAAAAAATTAAATTTCAGAGTCAGTACAGAAATCAGGGTTCTAAAAAATTGACTCTTTCCACAACTTTATGACGACTCAGACAATTCCGTATTTCAGCAACATGGAGCACTGCCACACTGTTACAACATACAACAATGTATGAAGTTTCCTCAATAACAACCTGTCTCAAAGGTGTCAGGCCACCCTTGATCTGTGCCTCCAAAATCTTATGGCATGACACCATGAGTCTATTTTTGTCGAGATACACTAAGTTATTTTGTTACACCATTAGCTAGTGATTTTAATGAGCTTGAAATAGGATAGCAGCAATCTTGAGATGAATTTACCTGTCGTAGGTGCTGGAGGAGAGTACATAGGTCAGTTGTAATAATAATTTTGAAACTATTTAGTTTTCAATACTGGTCCTTTGTTCCACTAATATATGCCATTTTCTAAAATAAATATAGTTGTTCAAAATGCTTTCCAAAACAATATGTGTATCTGAAATTTTTATTTTGTATTTTCACTAGCAAAAAATGTTTAAACTCGAAAAGTTGTGGAGGTCTCACTAAAAAATATACTCACAATTACTATTCAAATAACAAATCATATTTTTTTTTAATTTAAGGAAGGAAAAAAAGGAAAAAAATCTTTATGACATTGTCCGGGGACTGAAGGTGGTGGGCAGCCTCCTTACCCCGGTAAAAACCATTCAACCTTCCATTCCATCTTCCCTCCTCTGCGGGACCATCACTGAGATATTACTTCACAGAGGAGAGGATCTGTCTTGCCCTATAGGGTCATCCACCATCCTTTTGACCGGCTGGTCAAACACCAATTGTGCCAAATCTACTTTAATATGTTCTCTGATGGTATTAACTCTGCAGTCCTTACTCTTCTATGCTTCAAGCCATCCTTCTTTCCTCTTGCAGCGCAAAATCTCTTCAATGTACCTTGAGATACAATCCCAGTTGCATTTGGAAAACAACATCTTTTCCACTATGTTTTCTACCGTACATTCTCCAATCATGTTGTAGATATCTCGCTGTTGGTATGAGAATCGTTCGCATTCGAAGAAAGTGTGTCTTGCATCGTCTCTTCTATTCTCGCAGGTTCGGCAATTCATCGAACTCACTTTACCCATCTTATGATGATAGTACCGGAAGTATCCGTGCCCTGTTAGAAACTGAGTGAGGTAGAAATTAACTTCTCCGTGTTTTCGTTCGGTCCAATTTCACACATTTCTTATAAGACTTGCTGTCCATCTCCCTTTAATATCGCCAGCCCATCGTATTTGCCACTCCTGCATAGTAAGTTCTCTAGAATTTTTAGCAGCCTCTATTCTGCTGACTTCCTTACTTAGAGTGAAGATGTTCTTCCGCGCCTGCGCCAAAAGATCAATCGGGATGAGACCCGCCACGACCAGCACTGCCGCCTCTGACACTGTTCGGTAGGAGCTTATAATTCTCATAGCTCCAATTCTCTGAATTGAGAGTAGTCGAGAACGACGTCTTCTAACCCTAACTGCGTCTGCCCAGATTTCTGCTCCATACAACAAAATCGAATGCACCACAGTCATCAGGAGTCGTCGCCTACCTGCACGTGGGCCACCCATATTCGCCATCAGTCTTCCAAGGTAGTTGGTCATCACTTCCGCTTTGTCACACTTAAGACCGATATGCTCCCAGAAAGTCAACTTGGTATCCAACGTTACTCCTAAATACTTTGCTGACCCCTTGGTGTTCATACATTCCAATCCCACCATCATTGGGATGATTGTGGGTATTCGTTTCCTCGTTAACAAGACCATTTCGGTCTTATGGGTAGCGAGCTGCAATCCGTGCCTTTCCATCCATGCCCCAACTCGGCGCCATAAATAAATCATATTATTACTGACAAAATACATGTTATTATTTGATGTTTTCAGTACAAACTATGGTGTAACACAATGTGGAAGCTGTAAATTTTAAGACAATCCATCAAAAGTTCTGGTCTTTCAATAACTTGTTTAAACAAATATTGTTATAGTTTGAAAACTATCAAAAGAATTTTGACCGAATGTAATCTAAAACTTGGCCATATAAAGTAACTACTAATAGATAACGAGAGACATGATACAGCATGATCATTGGTCCAACAGTTAGTGAAACACGGACTTTCTGTTTGACTTGTATTATAGAGACAGATATTCTATTAAGACTATTGAACCATACCTTCATCAATAGCATTAAGTGAGTTCTGAGGCATCTTCTCCTGTTCCAATAAAGCAGACTGAAGAAGAGCTTGGGTTAACTTTAACTGTTTCCACTCTTCTTTTTCAGGCACATCATTGGTAATAAGATTAAAACTATCATAAGTAGCTGATATTTGACTTTCATGAGAGTTTGGATAGAGTGATGCGTAGAAAGCAGGGTAAGCTAGTTTAGTCATGCCTGAATTGTCGGCAATGATTCTGTTTTCAATAGGCACAAATCTGGAAATAAATTTCACCAATCAACTAAAACCAGTATTGATTAATTTTATAGAAATTATAATTTTATGCTTGGATTGATTTTAATTACAATATTTTGTAAGATGCAAATTGTTTCATATGAAGGTAATATATTTCAGGCATTTTCTGTTTTAGAATGTTTTCTTCAATTATATGCTCAAACTTAAAAACTACTTAAGTTTCTTCATAAATAGCATTAAATTCTACTGTGTTTATTATTTTAAGTCCTTGTTTACTTATGAAAGCTAATTGTAAACTTTTTAGGTACAATATTTGTTAATTTAAATAGTAACCCATTTTCTTTATATAAAAAAAATACACATGTGTGTTACAAATACTGGTTGTGAATCTTTATGACTGTCAATTGACAGTACAAATATATGAAGCGTTCAAAGTTATTTTGATTTATTTAAGAGTAAAATCAAAATCATCTTTTTTATAATGAACCATAAATTCAGATTAACCGTTTTACATTATTGTTATTTATTTTAAATACAATTTGTGAAGATGGAGCTAAAGTCATAGTGAAATATAAAATTAAATAAGACAAAATTCATGTATCACCTAAGTTTTAATTTGTCTTTCCAGAAGTCAGTTGTTGCTAATCGTGTCAGCAGATTTGAAGTGTTCTGCAGTTTTGTTGTCAATTGAGGCAAGAACTCTCGAGTTGGTGTCTCGGGCTACAATAAAATAAAATATATAACTACAACTTTAAATAAGCTGATAAATAAATATTGACTTGTGAAATCGCACAACTAATATGTTTATTAACTCAAAAGCATTTCAACAACAAAGTTGCCATCTTCAGTGATGCACAATAGCTTCAATAGTCAAACTATAACTTATACGATTTGTTATACTATGTTTGGTTAGGTTTTCCTTTTTACTTTCAGGTTAATTGTGATTTTGTTATTTATTTGATTACTATTGTTTTTTTTAAATAAAATTCACAAAACCCACAATATTAATAAAATAAAACAAAGTTTATTCTATCTAGACTATCAAGAATATAAACTGGTTTAATCTGTTGAAATTTAGTCAATATTAAGCTTTATGTACAATCTAATCAACATCCAGTTTTTACAATGTAACTGTATAACATCTGAAATTTGTTACAGAATATATGTTTCAATCCAACATGGATGTTTTTAAATAAGGGAATATAAGATTTCAATAACTTTAAATGAGAGCAAGTATCGATTAGAAATATAAAACACAGATAAAAGACAGTGGGGACTGAACTCAAAATAACAGTGTTGTAAAGACTTTAACTAGAGACACAAAAGTGTAATATGATTACATTTATATCATGCTCTCTGAAATTGTGAAATAATTATATTTCATTCTAAAATTAGGTTATATGTATATGTTTTTACTTTCTCCCCCTATACCATAGTATATGGAGAAAGTATTGTATTCGTCAAAATTTTGAGTTTTTGGTGGAAATATCCGTTTTGGGCCCCCCTGAACCTAAAAAAGTGGTTTTTGGAGTGATGTCTGTGTGTGTGTGTCTGTGTGGATGTCATCAGACCTAGAGCCTAAACCAGTCGTCCGATTTTGATGAAATTTGGTATGGAGGTACTAATCCACGGTATCTCCAGGCGTTTTTTTTCATTTTTGTGAATTTTTTATTTTTAAGGGTAATTTTCCCATAAAAACCCTTAAAATAACGGAAAAATCAACTTTTTTTCAAAAACGGCTCTAACGATTTTGATTAAAATTTTATAGTTTATTAGAGACCTAAAGTACTATAAACTGTAAAATTTTAATCAAAATCGTTCGAGCCGTTTTTGAGAAAAGTTGGTTTTTCCGTTATTTTATGGATTTTTATGGGAAAACAACTTTAATACAAAATCACCTCTCCTATCCCACCCTACAAGTCACCGTGAATCTGTTTAATAATTTAAATATGTTTGTGAGAAAGTATGTGCCAGTTCCTGGTACCGTTTATTTATTTTAATATGTTTCTTAATAAATATGTTGAAAAGTTTTTTACAAACAATTTCACATCTTTTCATTTCTTGCGACTTAATACAGGAACTTCTTGCTGCGAAGAAGAATAAGGCAGTGGTTGCACTGTACTAACTTACCCCCCCCCCCCTTGATCTTTGGCTTAACGAACTAATCTATGTGAACTCAAAGAGGTAAAAAGTTAAAGTTCAAATGAAACATGTTTTATTAAAGTGAAAGAGAATATTTTTTTTCCAAGTTACGTTGCAAAATTGTGCTGTCAATGTATGGCTTCAGTACATTTAACTGTATTAACCCTATTTTTGCAAGGAACATTTCAATTGCAAACATTTAACTTAACCATACACAGTAAAACTTCTTTGAAAAAGAAGAACTATTGAATTTTTACCGTTGTAAGTGCATCCAAAAACTCATCGTCTTCAAAACTTGTGTTGAATTTGTTTACTTGCTCGCCAATATCTTGCTGTAGCATTTCATACTCAAGTTCACATCTGAAATGATAACAATTAATTAAAGTCAATATTAGTTTTTTTTTAAATGTTTTAGTTAAATATTATAAACATTGGTTGAGTCTTTTCTTTATGCTCTAACAAGCTATTTTCTTTACGTTAAACTTTAACATGAAATCCCAAAAATATTGTCTCAAAAAATACATTAACAAACAACAGCACAACGTTGTTTGTGCGTGAAAACAGCATAAAACTGTGCAGCAGGTTAGGTTATATACATGCAACATAGAATGGTGACATAGGCACAAGGATAAAGATTTGTTCAAACACATTTGCACATTGCATTGCACATATTAAAGCATTCTAGCCACCTCATTTTTTTGTTATACACATTATTAAATATGTAATTCTGTAATATAATTATATAACTACTCTCTATTTCTATTATCATTAAAATAACTGCATACTAAAATACTGATGTTTCATTCAATTTGTTCTATTAAACTATTGGTAAATATAAGCATAGCAAACTATTATCTAATATTCATAGTTATAATTTTAATAGAGAGTTTATAATGAAATTACTTATTACAATTTAACAACATTATATCTGACTTCCTTAGACTTCTATAGAAATTTAACAACTGAAAATTATCACCATTAAAAATACACAACTGCGTATAAGAATTATAGTTTACGATAAAGTTTTGCAGATTCTTAAAAGCTAACAAAACGGCAATTTTATCTAAACTTCCAGTAAAAACTGATGCAATCCTAAAGCATTTAAAGACTTTTGTTTAAGAAAATAGTACCTGGAGACCGAGCTAAAGCTCGATTATAAGCAGGGCTATGATTTCAATAATAAATATTGGATTATTGAGTTTTGAGGTTAGGCCTATAACATTAAACAACTAAATAAAGGGTATATTCAACATTAGGCTTACCTGTAATAAAAATACAGTTTAAAGGATTAACCACAATCTCAACGCTATGCCTCAGAAATAAGTCAGGCCTAAATTAAAGTATTATTTCAATATCGATTTATTCCTAGAGCCTAGTTCGCTCACGTCAATAACTACTATTATTGCAAATTTCCGTGAACATCGTTTAGGTTAGGCCTATAACATTAAAAAACTAAATAAAGGGTATGTTTATTATGTATTCGTTGCCATGGTAACTATAAATAGATACAACATTAGGCTTACCTCTAATAAAATATACAGTTTAAAAGAAAGCAGATGATTATTGTAATGGCATTGAAAACATTTGCATCAGCTGTGCTTTGTATTGTTTAAAATGGACAAATTTCACTTTTTAATTTAATAAAAAGACGTAGAAAACGAATTTTCCCAGACTGGTGACCATTTCCAATCGATTTCTCGTGGCTAAAAGCCTAATATAAAATCAAAAAATCGAAAATCCTTAGACGGAGATTCCAGATCCATTTAGCACACAAACAATTATCTCTCGCTTTAGAAGATAAGACTAGTAGTAAACAGTTTATAAAGTTTATTCATTAGAAACAAAGCAAATCTATTAGTTTAAGCATACAGAAGAATAAGCATTTGCTTTAGATTTTTATTCATTAGATAAGAAGTAAATCCTTTAACAGGGTGTCTACTACATCATAAAAAAAGAATTTCTTGATTTTTGAGGACTTTTAGGATATTTCAAATACAAATTCAGTGACCTTATTTTTAAGCAAATCAAAATATAGATTGATGTCTTACGGAAATGTAAAGATATAAAAATCTTGAATCATATTGGCTATAAAATTAATAAGAAACTATTTGTTTTATAACACAGAAAACAAACCATTAAGTATACTAGAACAGTTTGTGAAACTGAACAAATAATCACGGATCTGTTACGAATTGATGGCGTGTGTATTAAAATATATATATTAGTTATATTCAGTATTAGAGTTAGTATGTTTAGTGTAAAGATATTACTTTGCGTAAGACAGATGGAGGTAAACAAGGAAGAATAATAAGGAAGGATGAGCTTGGCGGAAGTGTTTTTGTGTTGTAAAACACAAGAACAGTGTAGTTGTCAACATGGAAGTTACAGTAGACGGGTTATATAAGCATAAACCTAATCTAGATTCGATTTCAGTCTGTTAAAGTGTGGGGTCGGAAGCTAGGCTAGTTTGCTAGGGACGTTGGGCCGAGATTTGGCCAAGTATTGTGAAGCTAAGGGTCGGAAGCTGGACAGCACGAGACAAGTCAACACTACGAGGTCTACAAGATTGAAGGACGAAACCGGTTCTGCAGTAAAACGAGATTTGAGTGAGTAAACAGAATACTTAGTCTATCGATATCACATTGAGTTTGGAGTCAAAAGTATAAAGTAAATTCAGTAGCTTTGTTTACCGAGTTCTTGATCCAGTCTGTCATATCTAGTAAAGGAAATGTATGTAGCATAAGTGTAGGATTATGTATCAAATCGTACATATTTGTATTATTGTATTGTGTGGGTAAATATAGAGATAAGCATTCTATCACTGAGCCACTGATGTATTATTATTGATTTGTTCCTTATCGATTTAACTATCTAACTTAGTGTACGAACCCGAAACAAGAGTTCTGTAAATCGAACCCTAACAGATCCATGTTTCAAAGATTCGTTTCTCCCCTCTCCGGAACAAGAAAAGTTCATTGGCTCGGTGATAGTTTAAATTTTTCTTGTTAAATTTTAAGTTTAATTGGTAAGGAAATATATCTGTAATTTTGTACATCTGTAAAGCCTAAAGCAAAACCATTGGTTTTAACCTGTATGAAAGGATTTGTCTTGACTGGGAATTAACATTGTCAAGCGAAATGTAGCCATATTGTGTACTAAATATATTGTAATTTGTAGCTTTAGGCCTACTCTGGTTCAACTTTACCTTTCAACGTAGCCATTCAACTTTGCAATTCAATTTTAACATTCAGTTTTATTCATTATTCTACTGTTCGATTCATTTTTAGAAACAATGCAATTTCAAACTGACTAGTTTCTCTAACAACTGAACCTTAAACATTTTGGCTGAAGTTCTACTTCTTAATTTTGAAATTGTTTTTCTTATGTCAATATAATTGGATACAATTTTAAATTACATTGTATTTAATGTAATTATGTATTTATGTATTTGTATTGTATGTAATGTATTTAATGTATTTATTGTAAATGTACATTGTATTTAATGTAAATTACATTGTATAATGTTAATTGTAATTACTATCTGTAATCAGTTCGTGAATTTTAGATTTATGAATTTAATTAATATTTATTATTGTCTTGTAGCTAATTGTTATTGCAGGTCTTCTTTATTTTAATTTATAGCTAGCCGGGTCAAAACTTCAATTAAGAAAGCCTATTAACTTGGTTACACATTATAAAAGAGACATTGCAAGTTATTAGAAATTTGAGATTAAAGTAGACACCATGTTTAAGGTAACTGTGTGAATAGAACGAATAAAACCTAGTATCCATGAGTTCCTGTATGTTGTCCACAGGGCAATGAAGGAGAGCAAACGCAACCAAACGCTGTCTCTTAGTCAATACTGAAAACTCCTTGCACTGGCCTAGACGTTGAGCTATTTCCCAACCCAGAGGCTGCTTTTCATCCAGCAAACGATAACAAATGTCAGCACAGAAGTGATAGTCTTTTGCCTAAACATTATTACAACATTACAATATATTCATTTCTGTTAAGAAAATATATTTTCTAAAAATAAATAAGTAAAATCTCATTCATTTATACATATAAAAATGGTTTTACTTGAAAAATATTTTTTGTTTACGTTTGCGTGTTGATTAAACAATTTAATTCACAGCTATGTTTTAAATTTATTTATCTTTACATCACAAAGGAATAAAACAATCCTTTGTTCCAAATGTCATTGGAATACATTTAATTTAAAACTATACAATTACAAAATCTGCATTCGTGGTAGTTGTAAACAATTAATTGCAGTAAGTGCAATTATAATACATATAAATCTTAAATCTATCTAAAAATTTGCTACAGGAAAATTATTGTAAAAAAAATAATAACCTCAAATGCAACTTCTGCTATTCGTACTAACACAACACCTTCCCGTTTACGCTTGTCTGTGCCAAAAACACGAAGCTTGTGAACAAGAGATAATAGTTTCTGTGTTTCCATGTACGCAGTAGGTCGTGCATGTAGACAACTGTCAACAAGTTTTAATCGGTCTGGGAATACCCGCACTGGAACAAAATAACATAGTTGTTGACATTAGTTGTCATGGTAGAACATGTTTTGTTTCATTTGTCTGTGAGAAAGATTTTTCTCTTGAACATGTCTTGTATGATTCACGTATGCTAATTTAGTAAAACATAAAATTTCTGAAAAGTTTCAAGAAACTCCTATCCCTACCCCAATGCATGTGTTGAAGACACTGAAAGAAGTAGTTCCACCCTTGCATTAAGGACAATTACTATTTTCGAATCTCATAAGGTAACTGGGATTGAGGACCAATTATATCAGATTTTTTCATTTCATTTGATTCATTGTTTTCCCTCAAGTCCATTAAAACCTCTTGACAAATAATCTTCTGATTTATTAGTATTTTAATAATAAAACTACGAAATATTTACTATAAGACAAATAAAATATATGTATTATATAAAATCAGTTTTTGTAAATATTTAATACCAAAAGAATGAATATATTTTAAAATTATATATCACCCTGCATAGGTAGCAAAGAAATTCCAAACTCATTGAGGATCTGTAGAGAAGATATCAAATCTAATTCTTCCTGGATTTCACTATTTTCTTCTGTGATTAAATGAAGGCAGGCCCTGTAGAGAAAAATAATTATCAGAATGTAATAAACTATATGACATACAAATTATTCAAAATTACTTACATAATAAACAAAGGCATCAGAAAATTTAGTGCAACATTTGTTGAAGTCGCAACATAATTTTTTGTTACCCAAGTAAAACCAAAATGATTTTTTTTAATTATTAGAAAATGTTTATTACCACAAATCTAAATTAGATCCATATTTTCAAACTTGAATTCTCTTCTTTACATTGTTTAATTTCAAAAAATATCTCATCAAATTGTGTAGTTTAATACCTTTAAATATAGAACTTGAACAGTGTGACATTTGTATAAAACTTCATGATGATGCAACAGAAGCAGTTTAATCTGTAAAATTTCTGCAACACATCATTAATCATAAATTGACATGGGAAGACCCTACTAATTTTAAATGTCATTTTGTCTACTTTCATCGCAGTTGAATCCTTAAAGCGGAAGATCAAGAAAATATTTTGTTTGCGAAAACAAGCAATCAGAATCATAGGGCAGTTGGGCAATCAGGATTCTAGCAGAGCTGGTAGGTAATTTACATTTTAAAAGTAATTTTACATCAGAAATTTAATACATAATGGTTTGTATTAGCGATGTACATACACATACACCTGAAATAAGTATGACTTTGAAGAACACAAGCACAGATAAGCTTTAAGAAAATAGACCCGGAAGTAGAAGTAATTTTCATGGAAAAACTTCCCAAGGATTTAAAGAAAAATCCAAAGTCAGTATATTTAGAACGAAAACTAAAAACGCTTTCTGGTCTTTTTACTCGATTGAGGGGTTTCTTAAAACCACACTAGAATTAAAAAAAAAATGATTTTTTCTTTAGATACATTATATTCTAATTGTAAGTTATATTTATTTGTTTTTCATTTTAAAATATACTCATTCTGTTTGTTTTTGGTTTTCTAATCTATGTTCAAGCTTAATGTTTTTATATTCCTTGTTGGTATTAGTATTTGACTTGTCTATAGGGAATCCAATCCCGGGCCGATTTACCCTGACGACAATCCCGGTATTGTAAAATTACAGTCGCGGGATTAGAAAATTTATACGTTTTAAGGTATTTTGACTTGTATAAGTACTGTTTAATCAAGAGAATAATAGATTTTCTAAATAAATAACATAATTAATTAATTTATAAGTAGTGAAGTAAATAAACTATCAAACAAATGACTTGAATAAACAATAATATTAATCGGGTAGTCGGGATGTCAGATACACTTAGTAGCGTAGTAAGAGTAAGATAGACAGATGTCTGTGATTATTGTTTACGCGATGGTGATGTCATCAGTTCTTTTTTTACTTGCACCTGCTTCCTGCTTCAATGCGACCTTCGATTGTGAAAAATTGTGATAATGTCTAACGTCTACCCTATCTCACACGTCTCCTTTAGTTTTTGTGAATAGTTTGATTCAGTACCAAGTAATCCCTCGCTCTTAAAACGTCGCGTGTGTCATACATACTGCAATCGTTTGTTTAGTTTATACGTTATTGGCATGACGTAAGTAGGCTAATTTAGTTTATATACGTAATATAATCATTGAAATATTTCTACTTTACTTAATATTATCGTGATTTGCTGAATGACGTACATTGAGAACAAGAAAAGTAAAAGAAACTGTTGCATATCGGTTAACGCAGCAATGCAATTTGGCTTCATTATAATAATTATCAATTTTGTTTAAGTTGTATAAATTAAATTAATTTTAAAACCTAAACAGCATTTTTTTATAAACATGTAAAGTATGCAAAATTTTATTTGTTGCTAAAATGTATTACGGGATGTACATCTTTTACTTAGTATATTAATAATTAATTATTTTACTATCTAACATATTTAAAAAAAATTTTTTTTTTTAAACGCAATTGCATTTATTTGTACAAATTCAACAGTTTAAATATACAACTTATTGCCTAAAAACCACTAAGTAGCTTGTTTCTTAGTTTACATACCTACCTACCAACCCGACCACATTGATGTAAAATGTTTTTGCTACTTTTAGTGTGATAAAATGTTTATCAATATTTTTTTAATCAAAAGAAATTATAAATAAATAAATGGCTTATTTTGCTATAATGATAATTATATAAACAATACTACATCACTACATCATAAATACATGCTTTTAGGTCTTTTATCAAGCTACTTGAAATTTGACAGATCTCGGGATAGGTCCCGGAATTCGCTTTTCCGGTCCCGAAGTCCAGGGATCGAAAATATCGTCCGGGATTGGATTCCCTATTTGTCTAAAATACAAAATGTAAAATTTGTCAAGCAGAACAATGAAATTGAATTGATTAAATATGTAAAACTAACCTTGCAAGATCAATTCCTTTGTCTGTAAAACTACCTGCCGAGTCAAAGTATTCCCTGGCAGCTTCTAACACAAGGCTAATACTGCGATCAAGGCTTAATTGTTTGTAAGAACGATCTTCACTGTGGCAACATAAGATCTTCACAGCGGTCCGTATTACATGCCTTTGCCCTGAAGCTAGGACTGAAGAAGCATATAACTAATGGAGCAAAAAACAAACACATATACATCTTAGACCAAAGCTGTTCTCAACAAAAATAAAACTTAAGCCCGTATAACAAATCAATTTACCTCATAGCACAAGTCCAAAGGTATACACGTAAATACACTACTCTGCATCTCCAACATGTCTGACAAGAGTTTTCTCCAGTCCGTATCTGTAGCATGAGGAATTCTGAAAACAGAACAGTATGTTGATTATTCATTTTTAACTCTGGAAAACGTCCATGCTTTATTTTACTTATGTTTGTTATATTTGGTCTCATCTACCACTCTTATTGTTGACGCACACCATACAACAAGTGCTTCCTTAATTAATCTTCAGAATTAGATGTACATTTTACGGAACTGTAATAAGTTCACTGATTTTTTTAAACTTCGCTCAGTCTCAAAGGCAAGAAATCTTGAGGTCATTATGTCCTACAACGCAAATAACAGAAGTATTGACAAGTGTAACAGTCCAAATGTGTCAAATTGAGAAGTGTGGATATAAGACAAGAAGATGCAAACTTTTCTCAAATATGATAAACATCGCTTGTTTGAAAACCTACATTTTATTTGCCACACAACAGTTACCGTGGAGGTAAGAAAGTTTTTATGAATACCTATAATAATTTAACCTTGTATGTTAAATTATTAATTAAAATTATGTTTGAAAACTTTGCTGACCTTTTCTGCTGAACCCTCGCATAATGAGTATAACTCAACTACAACATAAATAATTTCTTTTAGATTTTAGAAGAATTGTTCATTTTATGTCCAAGATATTCTATTCAACCAAATTAGTTTTTCATAAGACTATTGAAACTGAATTGCAGTATGTATGCTGTATAGTTTGTTTGTAAATGTGGTGACTGGTAGGTGTACTTTGAATAAAGAAGCTACTGACAATTAATTATAAGACCAATATTTTTCAAGTAATTCATATTTTGACTGGGTTGAAAATTGTAATGCAATTTGTGTACTTTTTAGAGATAAATTTAGTGATTTTCTTCACTGAAATATTTTGCATATATAATTGTTGACTAGGGGCTCTGCTCCTGGACGCTTCGCGTCCCAACCCCACCACGGCCTTCGGCCTCAGATGGCTGCTTCGCTTCGCTCGCAGTTGGAAAATTCGCTAAAGAATCTCGTTAATCTTTGGCTCGTTTGTACATAGGTTTGTAAAATTATGAAACCAGGCTTAAATATATTAACAGTAATTAAAAGATTAATTATAACCTCAAATACATGCTTTAGAAACGTGAGAGGCTTTCATTACGATTTTAGTCCTAGTTCTACTATCTTCTGTCAACTAAAGTTTTGAAATCAGGCCTAAATATAGTAAAAATTATTGCAGGATTAACATAACCTCAATACTATGTTTCAGAAATGAGCCAGGCCTATATTACAAAATTGACTATTAGAATGTATTCATCTTTGCCAAGTGTACCTTTTTTTTGACAAAATAAATTGTTAAATCAGGCCCAATTTATTCTAATTCCAACGTGCTGAAACAGTATAAATTAGCTTGTTTTTGAACAGTAATTAAAAACTATCCAATGAACAGCTGATTTTGGATAATACTCAATCTCAGTTCTATTCCACTCTATTTCCAACTTGCTAAAACAATATAAATTGGCTTGTTTATAAACAGCTGTTTTGATCGCTTTATTTACTATTCGTTGTTATTTTGTAACCAGCATGGCAACCCATAAGACCCTATGTTAAAATTTTTCAAATTTTAAATTAGATTTTCTCAAAAAATTGCGTTTTCACACGAAATACATCCATATGGGTGTACTTAAAAATCAAAACTACACCTAAATACAAAATTTCTTTGAATTGTTTAGAGCCGTTTTCGAGATCCACGACAGATACAAAGATAGATACAAGAATTGCTCATCTAAAGTAATAGGATATTCGTATACCAAAACCTATTAAAAATATATAGTACATTGTTTTTTTTTTAACTTTTGAATCTGTATTCAAGAATAAGGTTTAATATCTTAAAATCAAAACAACAGCTGATTATTATATTGTGATACATCACATCTAAAGAAGCCAAAATTAATTACATCCTGGTAGGAGTCAACTGAGCATATTTGTATGAGTCCTCCACAAGTCACTTTAGAATTGGTCCTTACCTTATGAAAACATTAATTTTTATATAGAACTAGTCCCGAATATTTCACAAGTTAGGAGTACTTACTTATAACCTATACATTGATTTAATTACGTAAATTACGTTTATTTATTTACGTTGGTTTGGTTTGATTGATCTGTGTGATAGATTACAGTTGTATATAGAATGTAAACAATCTAACAGCTGTTATGTTAGTTAAACAGATTGTTAATAAATAGAGGGCGCCTTTCATTAGGAACTATAGTATGAAGTATATTATGAAAATTGTTTTAATAGATTTTTGTAACGAAAACATGAATTTTAAGCTGTTTGTGTATTTTTCGTCAATAGCAGGGAACATGAGCTCTAAAATGATGATTGAATAATTAATTTTGAAGAAGAATTAAGGGAGATATCGCTTAGCGACAAAAAATATTTTTGAGAAATAATACATCAGGATATTCATCATTCTTATTCTCAAAACACAGGGTATTATTTTCTTCATACTGATGGCAACGAATATAAAAAAAAAACTATTGTAAAAATATGAACAATACATCATTACATACTAACCAAACAAAAGCTTAATATGTTTTCAAATTCAGAATTACCATAATTACTTTTATCGTAAAAGAATTTTCACAACTAATTTGGCCGTTTTTATATGAATTTCCTGAAAATATTTCAAAACAAATAGAAACTTTAGAATTCTACGCTAAATCTACGTTCAAATGTTTAGTCTATTGAAAACGCGGGGTATGACCTCGGGAAATACCCCCCGGACCAGACCACTTGTACTTTATGTTTTTTGGATGACTAATTCCGAAAATCGGGGTCCAGCGGCTCTGAAATATCGTCGTCACCCCTTCAAATTAAAAGAGCACCCTTTTTAGGGTTTTTTTTACTACAACGTTTATGAAATCTCAAAATAATGCTATGGAATGCAAAAATTATGATTAAAATTTAGAAATTTGGCAGCCCCATAGAAACAGACCAAAAAATGCACCACAAGAGGTCACCGTAGGGGAAGAAACCACCACTAATTTGATGAAAAATTAGGAAATGTTGGAAAATAAAATTTTTCCTCTACATTTTGGTGGGAGGTGAAATGAACGGGGTCGTGATATTATCTCAAGTAGTTTTCAAACCCTTCGGGTGCAAACTACCCCCAAATTGGGTTCAATTTCAGGGAAAACAGATAACGTCATTTGGATATGACTAGGAATTTTTCTAATGAGTCCTAAATAAATAATCTCTAGACAGCTGTTGTGTAAAATTTAAAATAATTATTTTTCTAATGAAACTGTATAAAATTAGATAAATCTGAATATTGTATAGAACAGTCAATATCATTTAAAAAGTTCTATTCCTAATGTTTGTTACCTAACTTAAGAGGAAAATCAATGTTTAATGACTGTACCTGTTACCTGTAGAGCGAGCAGCACGCAACAAAAGATTCTCTACGACTGCCAAGTCATTGCGATGTTGGTGTATATATTCTAAACTTTTACTGTTGTTATAATGGCTTAAAATGTTGGCAACGTTAAGCTCTGATTCAGCTTCATTCACTTTCTTGTAAAGGACTTTCAAGGCATCGTTTAAGTCTCTAATGCAAAAATTATAAATTTCAGATAAATAATACTATCAAATTTATATTTTATAAAACAAGTACATTGTCAAATATTACAAGAAATAAATAAATAATAATAATTTTTACTGGTTTAGATGATGGTTTTGATATCGTAGCATCCTTTAAAGATTTAAAGAATTGATTTGGTCTAACAACATTTTAAATTACAGTAGAGCGTCGATAATCCGGATTAATTGTGACCGGACCCTGTCCGGATTATCAGAATGTCCGGATTTTCGAAAAAAAAATCGTTTAAGTTCATATCAAAAATACAGCTTGATAAAACTGTTAATAATTCACTTTAGTGGTTAAATAATGAAGCAGATAAATAAAACCATTAATAATATGAACTTATAATGTATTTAAATGATAGAATATACATACATAGGCTATAGTAATATGTAATGTACAATACAGTATATATGTACTTACAGAATACTAAACAGTTTATACATTGCTAGAGCTTTTAAAAAGGTCTGTTATTGATTTTTGAACTACAGAAGTGGTTCGCTTTAGTAAGTAACGCAAACGATTGGCGATAGAAGTTAAAGTACAATTTAATAAGCACAGAAAACAATACAGTACAGGTGTAGTAACAGCGTATGTAGTCAAGAGACGCAACTAACAAAGAAATCACAGGAAGCGGCAGGTGTTCAGGTACTTAGTCAGACTTGTTGTTTACCCCTCCCTCCTACCCTACTATGAGCAGAATACCCTTGCATTGTTTTGTGGCAGTAAGATGACCCCGCCCAGTCTGTCGCATCAATGCTTTTGTTTGACAAAAATGTTTATGTTTGTACAGTATTCACGCCAACTTGTTTTCTTTTCTTTTTTTTTTTCGCCGGAATTGAATCCGGATTATCGACGGTCCGGATTTTTGACGTCCGGATTATCGACGCTCTACTGTATATTGGTTTTTTTTTGTGTATTTCTATCAAGATTTCTTTGTGTTTCGATAGTGCATTTATTATAAATAGGCCTACCCCCTATTTTTTAATGTTTTTAATGATAGTTATTATGTTTAATGTGTATTATTAATATTGTTATAGTTATGTTACAATCTGCTTTATATTTAACTAATGTTAATTTGATTATATTTTGCGCTAAACTTAAATTTAAACGAGTGAAAAGTACACAACTATGAATACTGAACTACACCAACTAAAAACGATAAATACGGCTCTGAAAAAAAAATGAAATTGAGTTGCAATAAAGAAAAAACTAATATAGCCTTTATCCTCCCACAGAGGATAGATTCACTTTTCTTTTCTCAATCTCAATCGCTATTATATTAAAAGAGTACTTGGTTTCACTTCAAAACTGAATTTCTCACTTATTTAGTTAGTATCAAATCTGATTTGACTTACACAGTGGATTCATCTGGCAAACATTTCAATACAGCTGATGCCTTATCAAACTGATCTGTCTCTTTATACATGTACACACACTCTACAGCTAATTCTATCAATTCATCTAATGTATTAAATATACTATCATAAGGCTGAGAACTGAATAACTGAAACATAATTAACACAACCATTATTTACCTTTTTTAAATGTTTACTGTATATTTTCTAATTAAACTAATATTTCAACAAATTAATTACGATAAACTAGACATGTTAAAAATTATATTTTTGGTTTTGTTTATTGTTTACAAAGTTTTACTAAGTGCATTAATGAGGATTTGACAATTGTAATGTATGCAATTCCATGAAGCCATTAAGAGGATTTCCTCTAAAAAGGGAAATAAAACTTTCACAAGGCAAAAGATTTCTAAAATAAAATTGTAAGCAGACAATAAAAACAAATCTAATAATTGTAAAACATTTCAATTTTTATGCAGACACAATACTTAAAATAATACTATAATTTAAAATCAGGACAAAATGAAATTATAAACAGAGATTGAAATACGCGGCATGTAAAATTGGAAGAAGGTTCCAGAATAAACACATGAGATCATATATAGAAATTTCTAGAATAAAAAGTGGATGCTAATTATGTCAGAGAGCGAGATATTAAGCAATCCGTAAGTCAGTCTTTAGCAAAATTTTGAAATGTAAGGGCGCATGTCGCTGTATTCAACAAAGTTATGTGGTTTTAACCCTCTAAGTGTTAGACTGCTCAAATAGCTCTCGGCGTAAGTGGCACACTACTCAATTGACAACTCTACTTGTATTGAATATTTCACAAACTAAAAAACATCTAATCACAATAAAATAAAAACCATTGGAAAGGAAATGATTTAAACTTTAATTTTTGTGCCTACAAATTTGTTCTAAAATGAATACTTACAAATGTAATCATCGTTTTAAAATTGTAGTTTTCCGAAAAGCTAATTCCACGTGAGAAAGCACAAAGAAATTACTCAATTTTGTCACTTCTCTAAGGATTAATATCGTTCGACAGAATTGTTTTGAAAATAATGTAAAGAGACCTTTGGATTCATCAAGATTTGAACTTTCTAAAACTGCCTTCCAATCAGGCGTCACTTTTACAGTTCCGAAAATATAAATTTTTCTGTAAACCCTTGCAATTGAACAGTTTTCAACCAATGAGAAAGCACATTTTGCAATTGATTATAGCTATTACAATTCAATATATTTGTATAGATATGGTTATATCGATTTGTAGAAAACTTCAACCTTTCGTTTGGTGTAAAATAAATCACAATTACTGTTACCATTTTATTCGTAGGGTTGTGGGAAATACAGACTTTTTTCAATACACGCCGTTCCCACACATGGGCTAGCATTGTCCTCTTGTCTAGACCGACAGGATATGTATAGGCTGGGTCCATGAGATGTTTTATCGTTTGATCTAATTTTGTAATACAAGTCAAACTAAGTGAAATACAATTATAAAATAAGAATTTACAAGTATACAGTCCAATTCTATGATTTATTCTCTAAACTTTGTTATAATAATATTTCATTTTTTAGGCAAAGCATATATTCCTAAAGTAATTTTCAAACTAGGCCTAGTTTTGTAGCAGTCTTTGTAGTAGGAACATAAAAACTGGTGTTTTCAAAAAAAGAAATTTTAAATTGATATATATTTTTATACACTTCTATTTAGAACTAAATTACAAAACTTTTGCACATTTAGAAAAAAATTACAAAAAAATGTTTACTATTTTTTATGTAAGCCTAAAGTTGCATTTTTTTCCTTTCGTTACTGAACATTTTTTGTTTCTTGAGCCAAATTTGTAAATTTTAAACCAATAACTTTTTTTACTGGCATATATGAATTCTTTGAACCTTTCTCTACAAAAAAGTTATGGAACACTTTTCGATTGGGGTATAAATACTATATTTGGCGAATTTTTGAAAAAATGATTGCAAAACGCACGGCCTGACATTGCAAAAAAATTGCATGAACAGTAGGGTTGAACATTAAAAACAAAAAGAAACAAATAATATATTTGTTTAGCGTTGTCATTTTGTAAATGAAATACTTTCGTCGAAATAGTGTGATTAAGAAGAGATTTCTTCATGAGTATTTGTAAAGGTGAAATCTTATTTAATTTGGTCAGCAATTTAACTTGAAAGTATACTTATCGTTTGTGAAATGTCCAGAGAGTTCTTCATGTAAATCGATAGTGAAGTTCGTTGAGAAAAAACAGTGCAATAAAGTGATTTTTGAATATTGTAATGAACAGGTATAAGAGCTATGTCTACGGTAAAAAACGGAAATGAACGGAGAACACAAAAACATTTGGCTTTCCAAGAAATAGTAGTGATCTTAAACGTAGGGCATTCTGTTTAAAAAAAAACCCAATTCATCAAATTTCTATAAACTGCAAATTAAGTTTTTAAGTATAACATATAAACTTTTTTTGTTTAACTAACAGGAGTTATATAGTAAATTTTATGTTTTCATCAAGCCAACAGAAAATTCTTTTAAAATCTCTGAAAAAAAGATCACACATGCCCAGCAAGATTGTAAATCAAGTAGTTTTTGAATAAATTTTCTTACTTTCAATGACCATGAAAGATCTTGCTCGCTCAGATTCAACATAAACTGTTTCAGTAAACTCTGTCTTGTATCTGGCACCAGTTTGTTACATCGTACTAAATAAGGTAATAGTCTGTTTTTAACATCTTCAACAAACGTTTCCTCTGTTGACTATAAATAAAAAGAAATGAATAAAGAACATTAGAAATAGTAAACAAATATTATGACATGTAAAACCTTAGTTATATTGTTTTAAAAATGTAATGTTAGCCGGATAGTTTTCTAAGATTCATTGATTCAACAACTGCATAACTTTCATAGTCTGTCACATTCCTTAAAATCTTTCAAATCAAGATGAATTTTTATTGATTTCAAATTCATAACTGCATATTGTTATATAATATTGCTATCAAATCTAATTACTTTTATTTCAGCTCAACTTTTATGCCTGATTTCAAACAGATAAAATTGTCTTTTATTTCCAAGGTTTTCAAAAATATCACTGTACAAAAATGGCAATACATTCGAGAATAGAGCTGAAATGGGTTTTAGAGCAACATTTCCAGGAATGCAGTAACTAAAATTGCATATCACTCAAAATAATTGTTCTGAAACCCTTATAGAAAGTACGTTTAAATAATTTCCCCATGATAGTACACAAAAATAAATAATGAACTGGGACAGAGAGACAAACGACTGATCCTACAATTTCATTTTCTTTTTAAGGCACAGAGAACACTAAAAAAATGAATAAAAGTATCATAACCTAATCTAAATAATATGAATGGAAATAAAAATTCCATTAACTTCCGACAATTATTCTAAGCCATTAATACAATTAATTATAAATGTGCTGCTTTGTACTACTGAAGTGGAATTTGTATCTATTCCAGTCTATGTTATTTATAGGACAATAATATATATAGGGAACAATATAATACTAGCGAAAAGTTGATTTCAATTAGATCAGTTATTTCTTTAGTTAAAGCCTAACATATACAATTCACTTTGTTATAGATTTTAAAGAAAAAAGAAATGATAGACTAATTTTATTTGGAGTTTTCAAAACAAGATAATGAATAACTAACTAAAGACCAGTATTTTTAAAATATTAACTGTGTAACAAGGTTTCAAATAAACATATTCCAACCATTTTGTTTTTAATCAGAAAAGTTACTCTAGAATTATTATTATTATTATTACCTTAGACATAAGTAGCTGGACTTTCTGCAATGGAGTCAACTTCTCTAGATGTGACAGTGTAACATCTTCTAGACCTACATCATACACCATCATATCCAAGAGGATTAGCTCATTGTGAACAACTTCCAGCCCCTAAAGCAATTCAGAGAAATATGTACAGGTAAGATGGAAACATAATAATTTTATTACTACATCAAATGGCCTTAAAATATATATTCTTTACGAGAAATTCCTGTAAATAATTTGGACTGAACTAAGTATACAGTATATATTTTTCCAAGTAAGAACTGTACTTCTACACAAAAACAGAGACCTCTATAATACTTTAAATATTAAAGAATTAATATACATTTAAAAGAGTATATAAGCATTACAATGATTTTGAAATAGTACTTTTGTATATTATATATCCTCATATTCATACAAGAATATACATATACAATATTTGATATTTTTTAAACATTTGTGCACAACACTACTAAATAATAATTATTACAAATTAATTAATACTTATTAATATAGATAATATAAAAGAATCAAATAATAACAAAATCTCTAGCACCACATTGCGTAGTGACCTGAAATTTGGTAAGCAGGTGCTCTCTTTGGGGGTAGGTGCTTGCTGAGAAAGGATTTTTGCCAACTTCATGTCTAAAATCTTTAAAATCAGAAAAATAAAAACTACTATTTCTCCCGAACTAAAACACCTCAAAATTCCGAATATATGTTCATCATATGTGTTAGATTCTCAGATTGTTGTGGTTTTTTTGTTAATAACCCCAAAATCAACACCAAAACCAAACTCATACACTCACAAAAATTATATATAAATGAATCTTGGGTGTTTGGTACTTGAACAGTTAAGGGTTTTGGCATTAACCTAAGTAACTGTGAAAAAAGTAAATAAATACTTCTTCTGTATATAAAATATAGATAAAATAAAACCTGAACACAAAATCTCACAACAAATACGTTTACCAACTTCAAAAGCGATTCAACGACAATGTTGTCATCCTACGTAATGCACGGGCTACAGTAATCAAACTGTACAGTACTAACAGTAATAGTTATAATCACTGAAGACGGCGACATTGTCGTTGAAACACGTTTGAAGTTAGTAATCATATTTGTTGTGAGATTTTGTGTTCAGGTCTTATTTTACCTAGTTACTTTCTCACAAGTCAAACACAATAGTTATTTATATAAAATATAAATTATGAGTTCTCTAAAGCCACAATGCATACAAAATAGCCTATCCTACATTCTGAAAAATCATGGTTCAGTACATATTTAATAAAGTTATCTTAATAGTTATTATTTAATA
Organism: Philaenus spumarius; assembly: GCA_018207615.1. NCBI lineage: Eukaryota > Metazoa > Arthropoda > Insecta > Hemiptera > Aphrophoridae > Philaenus > Philaenus spumarius. The sequence continues at coordinate 64,169 of JAGFPH010001374.1, forward strand.
TGTTTTTTATTGTTTCACATTTTCAATTCAACTATTTCAAAATTGTAAATTGTTACATTTTGAGGATAAGTATGCAGGATTAAAATACTTCAACAGTCATTTAAAAAAAGTAAATTGGGAAAAAAATATAAAGAAAATTATTTAATACATTTAAAATTCAGTGCAATTTTAATATAATAACTTATGTAATAAATTTACTATGTTTACACAATAGTAGATACTGGTGCATCGACTTTTCATTTTAGCTTTAAACAACATTTTTTATTTCAAATAATATTACAAAGCTTATATAAATCTAAAATTCACTAATTAACATAACAAATTTTATATATATTTACTAGCTGGCCCGATCTGGCTTTGCACGGATAGACAAATCAAAGCTAAATGTATATTAACCAAAACAAAATATCAGTAAATATATTACAGTAGAACTTTGGTAATTGTAACGATAAGCGTTACAAAAATGAAATAAGATTGATTAAAACTGTTATAAAAAACATGTGTCGTCGAAAAACTTGAAAAATAAAAAAAAAATTTCAAACTAATAAAAACCGTTATATGTGGATTATTACTCACCTACACTTCATCACTCTTATTCACCTTTAATACTCGTCGCTTATTATTCAACTTTAATTACAAAAAATACTCCTCTCTCTTCCACCTCCACTACAAAAATTATTCACCATGTAACTCACCTTAGCTCCAACTTACAAATCCACCTTTCACCTTAAAAAACTTCCTTTATTTAACCTTATAAATCTTCTTTACATTAACTCTTAAAAAAAAACTTAATATTCCACATATAACCTATTTCTATGCTTTCTTGACTTACTATGCGTATGTCATTACTTATAAAAATTCTTTATTATTAATTTAACTTCTCAGGTTGTGTATCCTTGACTGCAAAAGTACTCGCTAAACAGGAGGTCATGGCTAATCAAAAGAAATTCAAGACATTGTGGCGAAACAACTATGTTTTTTACTCACTCATTTTAAGAAAATAATTATGTACAAACAAATTTATCATTATCATATGAATTAAGTAAGACAAATTGTCAATAACTTACACAAGATACAAGTTACAATTATGTTGGATAGGCTAAGACGCAATTTAATATTGAATGAAGTTATATGTTAAAAAAGTTTAAAAATTCAAATGCAGACTGAGATTATCAAATACTATGGCCATTTATACTCACAAAATTGTTCACACCAATGTTTATACCTAGGATTTGTTAGATAACTTTAGATGTTCAATCACACTATCATGTTCAACGCACTAAAAAACTGTACCTCGTGGTCACATTTTCACAAGTTCAATTTACTTCGAAAATACTCAACAGATTTCAACGTCGAAGCGTACACTAACGCTATACCATTCCAAGTTTACTTTGATACACCAACTATCACTCTCCTGCACAAAAAAACCATATTTTTGTAAACTTTACTTTCACACCATACACCAGTTCAAGTCAACTTAACGCCATCTTTTCTATCGAGAGAGCCGTTCAGGCCTTTATGATCAACGCAAGTTTTTACGATCGATCAGATCCAGTTCAGATTTACTGTGTGCACTGATGTAAACATTCATGAATTATAAGTTTTTTTTTTATATATATGTGTTTTTCTTCAACTTTACTATTTCTAATTATTTAATGATTGAAATTGTTTGTTATGTGACAATTTCTTTTACCCTTCTTTACTGTTCTCTTTAACCGCACCACCGTTTTTTGTTTTATGAACTCTTATACACTTTATATACATTATATATTTTTTACTCATTAATGTTTTTAAGTCTGCTTTTTATTCTTTATTTATATAGTCTGCTTATTTTTTACTTTAGGTTTATCTGAATCATTATGTTTTAATTATTTTGCGTCATAAATGAATTTATATATGAATATGTGAATTATAAATATTTAGTATTGTATATTGCGTCTCATTATCTACCAGACCATCCTTCTAAGTTTTAGTCATTATGGGAATTTACTAGTTAAAATTTGCATATTCCTGTTACATGGACTATAAGTGTTACATAATTCAAGCTAATTGGAGCTGAATGCACCTCGAACTATAACAAACTCAGAATACGTGGAGAAATGGACAAAAATAAAGAATAACATTTTTTTAATATTTGAACATTTTTAGTTGAAAATGTTTTGATTTTATCTCTATTACATCTCCATTCCCCTACAGTTACCTCACCGACACCGTACTCAGATGCAAGTTTCTTCAAGGTTTCACCATTGTCTAGTCTTTTCAAGGCCTCTAATTTAATTTTAATTGGTACAAACTTTCTTTTAGCTTTTTCGCTCATCATTACAAAAACACCTGAAATCAATAGTTTAACAGAAACAGTAAAGAATGCACTAGCTAATCGGCACAGGGTGGCTAGTGATATGACCTTTTAAAATTCCCTGACTTTTCCCTGACATTTCCCTGACTAAATAACTTTTTCCCTGACCAATCTTAGAAAAAGCACAAACAAAACCATGCTAATTTTGTTTTAGTAAATTAATCAAATTATATTGTTGAGAAAATCTAATTTTAGGGAATTCACTCAATATTTAATTAAACACGGTAATATTATAACAGTTAAATATTTAATACTATCTATATTACTGTACCAACCACTAGCAGTTGTAAATTACACATTTATGA
>JAGFPH010001374.1:66929-77437 GCA_018207615.1 Philaenus spumarius
AAAAATAAAAAACATAATAATAAAAAAATTTATAAATTAAAAATGAGAAAATTAGATAAAAGAAATATGTAAAAAGTATTTAAAAAGGTGAAATTTTATTGTGAAAGTAACATACAAATCGATACCCATTAATTAACCTAAAACGACAGGAAGTCAGCTACCATAATAGACTGATTTTGATTGGATAAAGAAGTAAAACGGATGCAACTTATTAGCCAGTCAGAGAAATAAACCACTAAGCGTTGATCTGTTAAAAAAGGGTGCTATCTTTAGGCAGTCACTTCCTAGTGTTACAAGAGGGCAGATGTGTTTTATTGTGTATCAGAAAAGTTAATAAACTACAAATAAAAAGCTCATAAGAGACTGATAAGTTTTTAATCAAAAATAATACCAATATTTAAACCACAAAAAAACTAATTTGAACTGTTGAATACAATTTACAACTTTTATACATGTGTATAATTTTCAAACTGACTTTGTGAAATTTCAGATTACAAAATAAATAGAAGTACCTAAACTAACATAAACATTCAATTCTCGTTCCGTTGATTGTCATTTTAAATGAATATAATATCGATATATTTAGCAAATTTTGCTGAATATTAAATAATCTAAATTAAGTATAATAATAATAATCTACAGATGCGGATATAATGACTTGTATGTGAAGATTTGAAATTAAATATTATTTGTCAAAAGTTTAAGTTAAAAATCGTTTTGTTACAATTTTTGTTTTTAAAATATCTATATCAACTTGCATTATCATTCTTTTAGTTGAGCCTATGTACTTGTAAATGAATTTTATCATTTTTATCTTATGTAATATTTTCTTAAATCAATTATCTGAAAATAAAGATGAAAGTGTGTATTGCAATTAACTGTTTATGTGTTTGATAAATATATTTTCTTCCAAATATATATGTATATAAAACAAAATCGAGTTAGTTACACCACTTATAACTCAAGAACGGCTGAACCAATTTTTATAATTTTTGATTTGTTGGATTTATTTTAGCCCCGAATAGCAGAATAGTTATTCAAATATCGAAAAAATTTGGCCTTAAAGGGTTGAAACGACCCTTAAAACAATAATTATTGTTTGTTATAGATCTCAAAAACCCTAGTGCCTAGGAACGTGAAATGTGGTACACTTATTGCTCTTAGGCGCTAGAGGCACAGTAAGAAAGTATTTTAAAATTTTTGGCCTTAAACAGTAAATATTGTTTGTTATAGATCTAAAAAATCATACCGCCTAGGAAAGTAAAATGTATTACACATGCTGCTCATAAGCGCTAGAGGTTTAAAAATATTTGGCTTTTAAGGTTGAAACAACCCCTAAAACAATAAATATTGTTTGTTATACTTTTCTTAAAGTCAGTTAGCTGAAATTTTGTTCATTTATTTCTTGAAAAACATATAAAAAGTAAACCAGTTTTACATTTGGTTATGTGCAGCTAAGGGGTGAAAATGTGATAACAACTTCTAAAAACAATAAAAAGTAATTGGTATTCTTTAATTAAAGCTAGAGAGCTGAAATGTGGCACTTATTAATTTTAAGAAAATATTTAAAAACGTAAGTTGATCAATTCTATCCCGATCTACGCATATTAAATACTTAAACTATCTGGGCAATCTGCAACATTCATCTAAGAATATGATTTACCAGTCTGCACATTTAGCGGTTGAAAAAGAAGACGATCTTCACTCTGAATTCTGTATTTTTAATTTATTCAGCCCACGTACCCTTATGAAGACAATTGACGGGCAACCAATAAACAATAAATTCAAAACTAATTGAATACACATAATAATTCACTTTCATGAAATAAAAGATGAAAGAAAGTGAGAGAGAAATATTACAATTATGCAACATAGTGATGCAAAAAATTCCCCGTAGCAAAGCACAGGTATTCAGCTAGAGCTGTAATAAAATTTTAAAAGATAGTTAAAGGAAAATTTGTATTTATGTATTTTATAAACTGTTACGTTTGTTTAGCGGTTGATTTGGGAACCATAATTTACTCATGTTGTGTATGTTTATACCCACAAAATAGTTCAGAATTTTATAACTTGACAAATCATAATTAACAAATTAGATACTTTTCAAAATTAATAAATGCTAACCATGCGTGGTTGTGCAATGTCTCAGCATATACAAGTAGCATTGTCTGATGGCAGAGAATCATCATTTATGAGGTGCCATAACCTCTTTGTAGACTTTGCATCTCTTCTATTCTTACACCTTATAATATCCTCCCAGTTCTGATTTTTTACATAAATATTGTATTCTGACTTCCTGACCCTTGCTTATATTTTTCTATTCAATATTTATTATTTTTTGTTTAATTTGGAATCCAAAACAATATTTTCATGAGGTAATTTTAAATTTAATAAGTATATTAATGTTTTTCCACACAATTTTCAAGTTTTATTATTTGTAAACGACTGGACCGTCTTACATCGAGTACGTTGAATATTTTTATATGAAAAATACAGCTCCTTCTAAAATGAGTTTTATTTACTGTTTAATGAAATTTTACAGAAGTTTAGTGTTGGAGGAGACAGATGAACAGTATGAACTTCCTACACCTCATGAACCTTTGACACCAAAGCTGTTAGAAAAGTGGTACATGAACAGAATTTATGAGTTAGAATTATACAGCCACATGATTGATCCAGCGCTAGAGTTGGCTAAACTTGCTCGGGAGAGAAATATTAAGGTAAAAAAGTGCAAGTGTTTCTGATATTACTAATAAATTAGAACATTTAGAATTAATAAATCAGAAATGAATTATTTCCAAAGGGATGGAACTAATTAAAATAGTTCAAATGTTTCGGTTGGTAATTTAATCTATACTAGTGGACATGGCAATGCTTCGCTATTGCTTGATTTACCTAACCTAAAATTATATTCAGTTTTTGATCCAAATCAGTTGTTGATCAAAATCAGCTGTTGATCAAAATCAGCTGTTTTAAGCTTTTCATACGAACAGCTGTTTTTTGTGCCCCTGATAAAATCAAAAGAAATCTTTCTTCTTCTTCCTTAAGATTGACCTTCTGTAACGTGCTGCCTCCTTGCAAGCCGTTTACAAACAATTTATTAATAGAAAACAAAAAAAATGAAAAATAAAAATTTAATTTTGACAAAAATATTTCTGAGTTATTTTTTAAAATAAAAAAAAATACCTTTACTGTGTAACAACTATTTATTATTTCCTATCTTCAATCCATTTACTTATTTAATTAATTAAATTATCATTTCAAAATATTACAACACCTTATTCCCAATGAAAACAAACAAACATAACCCCAAAATTGAAGTTAGGTTATGTTTTGATCACATCTGTTACTCAACAGTTGATCATTGAAATATCTGTTACACATATAACTGTCTTATCTATGACTGCAATTCTCTGGTTCAAAAATGGACTCATCCAGAACCATGGCCGCCATGTTGTTCACATGACAACTTTGGCACCAAATCGCCTTCCTCACCAAAGACTGCCGCCATTTTATTTTACACAAAGAAAACTGAAAACTGAATTTATGATTTAAACAAGGTTCGTTACCATAGAGTACTTCTGGAAAGGATAAAAACTCAAATTAAAAAGTCATAGTGGTTGGCATTAATATTTTACTGAATCATTTTAAATTGTAAAAACACATACATTAATTATTAAATCAAATTGGCAATTCATCATTTTAACTATTGCAATCAGACACTCAAACACACAAATTCATTATTAATAATTTTACCTTAAACATACAAACTTATATTGATAAATTATTCAAATGCAGACTTGGTAAAATTAGTTTACTACTTACGATCTTTTTGTTTTATAGTGCACTTTAAAGAAATTTGAATTTACAAAAGAGAAAAAACTTACAACACAATGTGAATTTAATTTAAATAAAGAAAAACCCCATTGTTCTTTAGTTCGTCGCACTTTAGCCACTTAGATTTTGATTCACTTAGACTTTCGTTGCACTTATTATAAAATCTTTATGTAAGGATTTTGAAGCCACGCCATGCGACTACGCAAACTTTCAAAGTTGATGTTTCTGAGACAATTTACAAACAATTCTCACATTCTCGTTACTGTACAATATACGGCACTGTCTTTACTCCTCTTTAAACATATCTAAACGGTAGTTTTACTTTGACTACCGCAAAAAAAGCACTTGTTAAAACATTTTTGCTGGACTAACCGCAAAACAGGTCTGCTTTGTACTGGAATACTGTTGCCAGTCTGAAGAAGCGTCTTTCTTCCTCGTTCTCTGTTCCGATCACGCCATGTGACGTCATAAAAACCAGGAGACCAATGGAAAGCTGTTCTCCAGGCTACCAATGAGAAGCTGTCTTTCCAGGGGCCCGTAAATATGTCTCCCTACGACTACTCTTGCATGCTACCAACATCTCGGACAAAAATTCTGTCTCCATTATAGATGAATTACACAGGCTTCCAACATAATCTATCAAGTTTATTTCTTTTAGTGTCTGAAATAGTCTTTCGATATTTATTCATCACTGTCTAAAAACCTAGTGGACCATAACTTCAAACTCTCCAATACCTTTTAAATGTTTTTCATATTTTGACACATCATGAAACATAATTTAAATATTTAAACAAAACTGAATTTAAACATGAATTTAATATTATGTAAGATTTATTCTGAATTATCAATTAATGTCTGCATTTCCCTTTGAATTTCTATGTTCATTAATATTATGAAATAACTAAATCTTTTAAATTAGGCTAATGTCCAAAATTTACCTTATGACCCTTTTTACGTTATACTACTATTTTGATGTTTAAAACCCTGAAACTCACATGTATTACACTTCCATAAGCTTAACATGGCAACTTTGAGGGCCACTGGGGCGAAACCCTTAACATACATTGAGCTCATTTTAAGGGAAGCACAACTTCAGAGTGAGCTCTGTAAAATGACACCAAAAACATCAAAATCGGTTAAAAACTCTAGGAGGAGTTCTACTCACAAAATAACCCCTAGCAAATTAATTATGTATAGATAGATTATAAAATCCAAATACTACTGACTGACTCACTCATCACAAAATCTCAAAAACCACCGAACGGATTGGAATTAAATATGGTATGTAGCTTACTCTAGGGCCCGTAGGTGCTTGCTAAGAAAATTTTCAAAAAATTGGAAATTTTAGGGGGGGTTTTGGTGGGTCAGAGTTACTAAAAATCCCCATAATAAATACATAGTATACAGTAGAACCTCGATAATTCGAGTCGCAGTAGTTCGAAGGTCCGGGTATTTCGAGCTGCAAAATAAAAAATAGCTTTTTTGACTATTTTAAAGGTTTTAAAACATCGATTGTAATGCACCTTCAAAATTACTTTCTTACCGCTGCCCCATTGTAGGTTTGAAATGCCAACGAGTCTATTAAAAATGACAAGTGATCGAAGTGGCTGGCTTGTGTTCACTTGTCGGGCATGACGACACACCACCACTCGCAGGTAGATGATGAGTCAACATTGGGTTTCACCGATGCTGCTTATGTCTCATGTCAGCTCAGTCATATATCCCATACTTGACTGTCTCCCCCTCTTGTTTATTCTAAAAATATATCAATTTCAATTGCAAACTGTCAGTTCCCACGGAAGTACCCGTGCTCAGCATATCGGTGTTGTGTAACATTGTCGCAGGGTGGCTAGCGACAGGGAAAACAGGGAAAACCTGGAAAAGTCAGGGAATTTTACTTTTCTGGAAAAATCAAGGAAAAGTCAGAGAATGTTGGTTAAGGTCAGGGAAAAATAACATTTCTAAGGAAAATAGTTAAAAATAACTATTTCAAATCATAGATTAATGCAATTTTTAATTGAGAAAATAAACATTAAAGATTAGATGAACTTCTATATTAAACAATAAGAAAACTGCTTATTCTGATACGTAAAAACATTTATCGGCAAGTTACGGGAGTGATTGTGGCCACTTGTTCCAATGCACTTGTTATGTTATGTCCTTCAAACCTTTCTCTAGCATGCAGTTTCTAAAAATGTTAGTTTTATTATTGAATGTTTTTGAATTTGGGTATCTTTGTACCAATTAATTAAATATTTAATGCAAATCTGTAACCGGTAGTTAGATTACAAAAACCAATTAGTTATTTCTTTTGTTATAATATAATTTGAGTAATTGATTGTTTAATTTAATATTTATAGTCATAATAAATGTGTAATTTAAACTGCTAGTGGTTGGTACAGTAATATAGATAGTATTAAATATTTAACTGTTATAATATTACCATGTTTAATTAAATATTGAGTGAATTCCCTAAAATTAGATTTTCTCACCAATATAATTTGATTAATTTACTAAAACAAAATTAGCATGGTTTTGTGCTTTTTCTAAGATTGGTCAGGGAAAAAGTTATTTAGTCAGGGAAATGTCAGGGAAAAGTCAGGGAATTTTAAAAGGTCATATCACTAGCCACCCTGTGTCGATTAGCTAGTTCATTCTTTACTGTTTCTGTTAAACTATTGATTTCAGGTGTTTTTGTAATGATGAGTGAAAAAGCTAAAAGAAAGTTTGTACCAATTAAAATTAAATTAGAGGCCTTGAAAAGACTAGACAATGGTGAAACCTTGAAGAAACTTGCATCTGAGTACGGTGTCGGTGAGGTAACTGTAGGGGAATGGAGATGTAATAGAGATAAAATCGCAAACATTTTCAACTAAAAATATTCAAATATTTAAAAAAATGTTATTCTTTATTTTCGTCCATTTCTTCACGTATTCCGAGTTTGTTATAGTTCGAGGAACATTCAGCCCCAATTAGCTTGAATATCAAGGTTCTATTGTAATCTATTTACTGATATTTTGTTTTTGTTAATATACATTTAACTTTGATTTGTCTATCCGTGCAAAGCCGGATCGGGCCAGCTAGTAAATATATATAAAATTTGTTATGTTAATTAGTGAATTTTAGATTTATATAAGCTTTGTAATATTATTTGAAATAAAAAATGTTGTTTAAAGCTAAAATGAAAAGTCGATGCACCAGTATCTACTATTGTGTAAACATAGTAAATTTATTACATAAGTTATTATATTAACCCTCCAAGTGGCATGGTTAAAGCTAAAATTGAAAAGCCTGTTTTTAGCGTTTTGCAAGCATATTTTTAAAAATTCGCCAAAAATAGTAAATGAACCCCAATCCTAAGGTGTTCCTTAGCTTTTTTGTAGAAGAAACTTCAAAAAATTCAAATATGCCACTAAAAATTAGTTTCTTTTGAAATTATTGTAAAAGTTATTAGCTTAGAAAGCAAAAAATGTTCAGAAACGGAAGGGAAAAAACCAACTTTATGCCTAAATAAAAAATAGTAAAAATTGTTTGTAATTTTATTCAAAATATACAAAAGTTTTGTAATTTAGTTCTAAATATAAATGTGTAAAAATATATTTCAATTTCCAAAATTTTCAGTTGAAAATAAAAATTTTTATGTTCCAACTACAAAAACGCTAAAAAGATAGGTCTATTTTCAAAACGAACATTCCTATATATTTTTCCTCCAAAATGGAATTTTACTATACCAAATTGTAGAGAATAAATGATAGAATTAAACTGTAAGATTGGAAATTACAAAAAACGTTACATTTTCTAATCAGATACAACAAAACGAACAAAAATGTATAAACTTTCTACGATTTTTACCAAAAATCCTATAAACAAAGTTGTATAAATTTAAAGAAATATTTTTGTAATTTTTTTCAAGATATACAACAGTTGTAGAAAATAGTTATAAAGAGAAATGTGTAACAATATATTTCAATTTCAAAATTATTTAGTTGAAAATACCCATTTTTATGTTCAAACTACAAAAAACGCTAATAAAACATGCCTATTTTCAAAACAAATAGGCCTAGGCTATATATTTTTTACTCCAAAATGAAATTTTATTATACCAATCAATTTCTGATAACCCTTTCAATAACTCTAGGCCTATCTGCCATTTTATCAATACTGTATTTGTTATTTATAAAAAGTTTATAAAATAGTTTATAGGATAAAATTTTATTTAGCCTAGTCTATCTGCAAAAATAAAACAAAACTCACTATTTAGAACACACTATTTTCAACACTTTATAAACATAATTTATCTAAAAAACACAATAACACATTATACACTTATTTATTTATAACTGTAACACAATATAACACAGTTTTATAAACTATAAACACTTTCAATTCAGTAAAATATCAAGAAAAAAATACTTGCATCTAATATTAGGTAACCGGCTTGGAAAATGGTGACCGTAAACACCTAAACACACTTGATTCTCAGTTCAGTTTGTACCAACCTAATATGGCTAAATTATTTGAAATGCACATAGACTAAAACTATGGAATTTTATCTTTAAAACGGTATATTACACATCTTAGGAATAAATCGATTTCTGATAGTAAAAATCGATTTAAAAAATGCTTCCTTATTTGCCCAATCTTAGACCAATAACAAGTCTTTATTCTAAAATCTAGATCACATAACCTAAAGAAGTCACAGATGATTTAAAAATGCCACTTGAAAGATAAAAGTCTAATGAATCCAATGTTGTGATGATCTTTGTGACAATTGACAACTGTGAGGAGTTGCAGACCGTTGAAAATTATGAAGTTTTACTTTCTTAACATCGCGATGACGCACGGAAGACAGCTGTTTGACATTCTACAAATTTGAAACGATGATTACGTATGTAAATATACGTTTTACGAAAAAGTTTTAAATACAAAAATTAAAGTTAATTCATTTTCTTTCCAACGGTGCCGGTTTTATTACGATTGGATAATTCTAAGTGAATTAATTAATCGAAAATACAAATGTATGCAAATTCTCGCTAATTGTCAAAATAGCTGCGTCTTGCGCTTGAGAGAACGTCATTTTGGGCAGTCTGCCACTGGGAGGGTTAAAATTGTACTGAATTTTAAATGTATTAAATAATTTTCTTTATATTTTTTTTCCCAATTTACTCTTTTTAAATGATTGTTGAAGTATTTTAATCCTGCATACTTATCCTCAAAATGTAACAATTTACAATTTTGAAATAGTTGAATTGAAAATGTGAAACAATAAAAAACATTCATAGAATTCATTGTAGCCTATTGGATTGTTATATTTATATATAAATGGTTATAAATACCTTGTTTGTCAAACAATCCTTATTTATTGTGCGACATGTTTCGCCGTTACACAGACGGCATTATCAAGCTATATTTTTTCAAATACAAAACACTTACATTAACAACATTTATCAATATTATAAAATACTAAAAAAGAAGAAGTTATTCTTGTACATATGTGAATTAAAATTCTCTCCATTGCTTGATAAACAAACCCGCAATACCTTTAAAAAACAGGGATACAACATTTCTTACAGAACAGACAACAGTTTGGGTCAATTAATGAATCAAAAGGATGGGAATCATGATAATACAGTAATAGCGGAGTATACAAATTAAACTGTATCGAATGTTCACAATACTACATAGGACAAACTGGAAGGACATTTAAAACAAGATTTAAAGAACATCTACCCAAAAGGAACCCCAACACACCCACATCCGCATTTGCCGAACACCTGATTGATAACAACCATACATACAAAAACATAGAAGATCATATGGAAATACTGCATAAAACACAAAAAGGAAAAATTATGGATGTACTAGAAGAGTTTGAGATCTATAAACACACTAAAAACAACCCAAGTAATATATTAAATGATAAACTAAAATTTAATTCTAACAGTATATATGATCTAATAAATCATATATCTCAAGCTCAAACAACATAACAGAGAAGGATAGACCTATCTACACAAATCTAAATAAGACCTCAGATTTCATCCAGTAAAGTAATAGAACCAGCTGGTGTAACATGTGACTGCTTAAAGACAATTTTAATTCACATATGTACAAGAATAACTTCTTCTTTTTTAGTATTTTATAGTATTGATAAATGTTGTTAATGTAAGTGTTTTGTATTTGAAAAAATCTTGATAATGCCGTCTGTGTAACGGCGAAACCTGTCGCACAATAAATAAGGATTGTTTGACAAACAAGGTATTTATAACCATTTATATATAACTATAATTTGCTCATTCCAACTCGATAACCCTATTCCGAGATATTATTTCATGTATTTTTATATCTTTAAATGTGTATGAACAATTTTTAAAGGGACTTTGTGTATCCATTGAGCTTAGGAGAGGCATCCTTTATTGAATTATCAACTTTCTTGGATAATTAAAAACCATATGAACATTTTATTATGACATTCAAGATTCTAATTTGCAAAGTTGTTATGTAATATTTTTTAAACAATTGAGAATTCATTCAATTTATTTATATTTTAACTAAATCTTTATGTTTTGATTTCATTCTTCCTCAAAGTTACTATTAGAAATCAAATTATATTACAGTATTTCGAAACATTCGAGACACTAGATATTTTGATCAGTACACTAATTTATATA
>JAGFPH010001374.1:77537-93735 GCA_018207615.1 Philaenus spumarius
GGGAAATTTGAAGGATTGTATACCGGAGCTCCTTCTCGGGTGAATAGCGGCTGAACGGATGATAATATATAAGACTTGACATATCTGTGAATGATTATGTTCAGTTTTTGATCCAAATTAGCTGTTTTATATATAATAGGTTTGTAACAACCAATGTTTGAATTGAATTAAAATATAGTTAGCATTTTTCGTTGATTTTTGTTTGTGTTTGTTTTTAGTTTGTCAATGTAACCTCAAAAAGGTAATACTCTTCAAATTTTCTAAGTAATGTTGCTATGGTAATGAAAGTAAACAAACATGATGTGTTGCTAAGTTTTTTATACGAACAGCTAACCTAAAATTATATTCAATTTTTGATCCAAATCAGTTGTTGTTCAAAATCAGCTGTTTTAAGCTTTTCATACGAACAGCTGTTTTTCGTGCCCCTGATAAAATCAAAAGAAATCTTTCTTCCATAAGATTAACATTGAAACTTTGAGGGCCACTGGGGTGTAGCCCTAATGTCCTAGGACTTTGGTAAATGGCCTAAAACCTTCCCAGGGTTAACCTGTGTTACTATGCAAAATTTAAAAGCAATCGGATGAATGGTATACGAACGCAAAGTGGACAAAGAATCAAAAAAAAACCCCATAAGGAATACACAGCAGAAATTTGCATTTGATTATAACGTTTGTAAGGCGAAAGATACATGATTTGTAATGCTTGATGACATATCTATGAATGATTACCTGCAATTTAAAAAAAAAATGAGGAAATCGGCCGGATAGAATGGCCGTACTGACTGCCACATGTTTTCATAAATTCTTTTAATATATAGATTACTGGTTAATGGTGCCATGAATTGGCAACAATTTAAACAGTGACTCATCATTGAAACACAGCATTTTAACTGATATTTTGTTTCAATGTATATGTTTCGCAAGTATAATGTAGTTTCAATTAATAAAAAAATGTAATAGTACAGTAAAACTAGTATTATCCGAACTACAACTGGCCTGAATTGCTTTCAGAATTTCAGAAAAAAAATTAAGACGGGAACGTACTGCGATTCGCAAAATAATGATTATGTCTACGCGTGCTATTGTTAACACGAAGCCAGTCCTAAAATGGTTAAAATAGAAACTTGTTTCGGAAAAAGTCCAATCATCCAAATTTTTGATTATTTGAATGGGGCCGGTCCCAACTGATTCGGATAACTGGAGTTCTACTATATGTAAAGTGTTTATACAAAATTATCCATAGATTATAAGAGATTGCTTAGTCTATCACTTTATTTTTACATTTTATTAGATTTAAATCATGTGAACTTTATGTATTTATTATTATATTAATGAACTTAGGAAATAACATAATGTTAGTGTTTTAACATTTACACAATGTGTTTTAAAGGTTTGGATAATTATTTTATTACAGAACATTTTACTAAATGCTAAATTATCTTCTATATCATCTAAAGCTAGCCATACATGCGGCGATCAGTTCGCTGAGCGATCGGCAATATGATTGCTGGGCGACCAGATCGCCGATCAAAAGTGATTCTTGTCCCAAGCAATCTCTCAAGCGATCTCAAGGGCAATCTCATTCTTCAGTCGTGAGCTTGTGTTTGTACTGAAAAGATGGCTGCGATTGTTATTTTATTAAACTGCACAAGTGTAAGCCTTAAGAAAAAGAAGAGGCTGTGACGCGCACGGGTATAGAGTTACCCAGCACGTCACTTCATCGAGTCACAGACCAACGCGATGTATCTACAGGTTAGGGATCTGTGTTTTGGGCACGGGCCAATCAGAGAGGTCCACGCCCGTAAACGTGAGTCAAAGGCTCTCTCTCCTGCTCTCTACTTTGTCACTGCACCAAGATCGATACGGCAACCCGGAATTATCAATTATAATTTGTGCGTCTTGTGAAAAACATAAAATGACGGGCTAGTTTACGTGTTAACCCAAATGTTTGGTTAGGCGGACGCCATGGGTAGTGTGTAAATTGTGTTACATCATACTATTAGTAGTAATTTAGAAATTAGTTATAGTGCTTGTCAAAGATGGTTATTCCTGAGTGTGTGGTTATTTAACGTAAGTGCCATTTACTGGGTTGAATGCAATCTTTATGCATTTGAGTTTATACTTCAAAGTGGCTGTGTGGCCCGAGCCTAGTAACGCATTCATGCTCCCGGGCTTGTAACTTCCCGTTACAAGGCACAAACGTTTTTGGCGTAAAGATTGGTTTTTGAAATGTGTCAAATTTAGTCATAATTATCTAATAAACAAGTTAAGAATCCAGATGGCTTCCAGAATTACTTAAGAATGACTCTTAGCAATTTTGGTTATCTTTTGAGCGTAGTTGACCGTTCATAAAGAAACAGAACACTTGTATGACTGAATCAATTAGTGCTGAGGAACGACTCACCGCTACGTTGTGTTTTTTGACAAAAGGCAGATCATTTGAAGACCTGAAATATTCACCAGGAATTTCTCCTCAGAGCTTAGGTCACATCATTCCTGAAACCTGTGAGGCTACCATCAAGACGCTACATGAAAATTACATGCAGGTAAGCATTGGTTTGAGCAGTTCTGCGCATGTGCTGGAGCTCAGAGGTTGACTGAGATGATTGTTTGGCCCCAAACACACAATAATCCCATCGCTCAGGATGAGCATATCGCCCTGGTAATCTGCCTGATGGATCGTATCTCCCAATCGCCTGGCGACCAAAAATTGTCAACAATCAAGTCACCCGGGCCGGGTCACGAGGCGATATTTCATCAATCTGGTAGCCCAGCGTGTATGGGGGGCTTTAATAGTAATAAGTTTAATTATGTTAGCAACGGTTAATGTAGAAACTAGATTTTTTATTTTACCAATTGTTGAAAATAAAGTTATGTCTTATTCAATGTAGCACTAGTAAGTGATAAATCTAGTAGAAGGTGAAAAACTTTGTTGGTTATCATTGCCTAGTAAATGATACAAACTAAATATATGTAAAATTGTGTATGATTTTGAGCCTGATTTATGTTTTTTATTTAAAAAAGTTAGTTATTTAAAAAAGTCAAGGTATATTTAGATTTACCAAATGGCAAAAGTGAAGTTTTCAAAATAATATTTGATGGAGCTGCTCATACTGTTGTAAAAACAAATAAATTTATATTATAAACATTTAATTTCAAAATCTGTTTTTAAAGAAAAATCTAAATTATTTTATCATTAGTGCAGTTAAATAAAAACAATGTTTTTGAAATATTTAATAATTTTGTAAAAATTGTTTGTGAATGTTTTGTTGTAAAAAATTGTATTGAATAATTTGTATCGTAATTTTTTTGAAATTAGAAGAAGAATAGAAACCAACCTCATAAGTAAATAGAATATCAGAATATCGAAGAAGTTTCTTTCTAGTTGATAAACAAATTTTTGCTGTTTCTGACAGTTGATCTATTGGAATTTTGATCACTTTATCCAATAGTTCTCTATCTTCAGAGTCTGGTCTTCCAGCAAAGCCAATTATATCTATATATTTGTCACCTGCAAAAAATCTTTATATTACGCAAAAAATTTAATTTTTTTAACTATGATTGTAACAAAAACCACCTAGGAAACAACCTTATACAGAAACTGTACAGTATAAAAATATTATTAGAAGACATACTGACAAAATCAATAGACTCTGTCTTCTCTCATAGGGACGTATACATAAATTCCAATTCCCAATACCATACGCCTTTGGTTGGAAGACATTGAAAAACTTCTTGATGGAAACCTCTATTTAGGAAATATTTGTTTTTAACTCAAACTTTCTAATGAATAAAAGTACTTCTGGCACTTTCTAATGAGAGGAAAACATAATTTGCAAGTGTAATTTGATTTTGTTGCATATAAAAGCCATGATCAAGATTCTAGGAAAAAATTGTATCACTTGTAAATTACGAGTGAAAGAAAAGTATTTCCTAAAATGCTGACATTTTTTTAATAAAGAAGAAACATTTTATAAGTATAACATTATATAAAATACAATTTAAACTTGAGATGACAAAGACGACAAAGAAACACTATATAAATAATAAGACACTATCTTTCATTCAAGAGCTATTTTACATAATAGCCTACAAGTAAAAGTTCAAATATTTTAAAACTATCTGCAAAAAATGCTAGTGTCTCACACACAATTTAAAAAAAACTAAATTTTAATTATTGATTTTTATGCAAAAATCAAATAAATTTTATGACTATGGTGAATAATTTTATTAATTTTTAAGACTTAATTTTCTTACATCTGTTTGAAAGCTTATAAAACAAGCCTAATTTTGACGTACAACATCGTGTATTACCACTCACCTTCTGGATCAACAGTTTTAAACACCATACCGATGTCTGTACAATTCAGACCATACTTAATCAGTTCCTTGGCTGCTTTCAAAGTCTCTGGCACTCTCTCACAGCACTCGTGTAGCACCCAATTTGTTTTACTTACCTTACTCTGAAAGAAATTATAAAATGTACTTTATCTGAACAGAAAGATTAAGATAATTTAACAAATAATGTTTGCAACTAAAATATTAGAAACTTGCGTTGTAAACTGTAAAAATATTATATCCTTGGTAATATATCTGATATTAAAATATTCATTTGGTTTGGAAAAGAGAAAGTATGATTGTATGGTAAAGAAATATATCCTATTTAAAACAAGATAACTTTCAGTTTCTTTGACTTCAATAAATTAACACTATGTATAATTGTCATTTCATTTCAAGATCAAGAGTTACTTGAAAATACTTGACATGTGTTTTAGGTATATCTGTTTTCACTCACACTACAATGGCAAAAACTTAAACCACAGCATTAGCCATACAATTTAAACACTTGAACTAATTTAAGACAATCTTACTTATAATTTTTGGTGTAACCATATTTTAGTTGTGCATACAGTAGACTCTCAAAAATCCGGACTAATGGGGCGGATGGCCGATCCAGATTCCGAAAAGTCCGGATTTCCCGAAGTTGGGCATAAGTCGGCCGTGAGGCCGATAAGAGCGATGGAAAGCATTACATACTATTGCCGCCGCGCCGTGCCGATACCCAATGGTACTTTAACACTCTGGCACATCAAATTATGGTACTGTAATTTACATAATACAGTACTGGACTGCAATTAAGTAAAACACAGAAATGAAAAAATTAAGTTTGTGAACAGTATTGAACAGGTTTAATAAAAAAGAATCTAAATTACTGTTCCAAATACTTTACATAAACATAAGAAATCCAGTACGTAAAAACAACACTACAAGTTGGAATTTTATTTAAAAATATAAGGAACTAGCTGACCCGTACGGCGTTGCCCGTGGTGGTTGGTATTTTCAGTCTTTTTAACGTAATTGTATTCTTTTTAAGTGTTCAGTCAGTGAGTGGTATTTGGCTTTTATATATATAGATCTTAAATAATAAAAGCACTATTGTCATAATAATAAAAGATCTGAAATTATGATTTTAGTAACTTTTATCCCTCCCAAACCCCCCCTAAAATTTCGAAATTTTTCATACCCTTTCTTAGTGAGCACCTATGGCCCTAGAGGAAGCTACATACCAAATTTCATTCCAATCCATTCGGTAGTTTTGAAGAAGTCGTTTTTTAATAACTTTGATCCCCGCAAACCCCCCCTAAAATTTCGAATTTTTTCAAACCCTTTTTTAGTGAGCACCTATGGCCCTAGCGGAAGCTACATACCAAATTTCATTCAAATCCATTCGGTAGTTTTGAAGAAGTCATTTTTTAATAACTTTGATCCCCCCAAGCCCCCCTAAAATTTCGAATTTTTTCAAACCCTTTCTTGGTGAGCACCTATGGCCCTAGAGGAAGCTAAATACCAAATTTCATTCCAATCCGTTCGGTAGTTTTTGAGAAATCGTCATGAGTGAGTCAGTGAGTTAGTGGGTCAGTGGGTTTTGGCTTTTATATATATAGATGCAAATTTAATTCTAGAGATTTATTGCAGCAAACTAAAAAAGAACGTACAACTAACGTAACTAACACATTCGCGAGGAATCTTCCACTGTGTGAATCATAAACGATGTAAATTTTGTTGAAACATGGAGCGCCCGAAGGTACAAAATACATGTCATTTATGCTATGCGGAGTAATCGCGTGGGTTTTACCAACTTTTCATGATTAGCAGCCCGGTTTTTCTGGAGTCCAGATTTTTGAGATCCGGATTTATGAGAGACAACTGTATTACATATAAAATCGTATATATTTGTTTATTACTAATGAGATCTGTTTTTTTCAAAGGTAGTGAGTATGATTTTTTTATGAAAATGATAGTATGATTGGCAATTTATTCTTTAACTCATCAAATCAAAATATCAGTACAGATTAAAATTCTGCAAATTAGTTTTAATCTAAATGAAACTACTACATATTTTGAATCTTACTAAATAGTCATATATAGATCCAACTGAGACCGGATTATTGCGCCATTGCCTCTGAAATACTCTGTCAACATCCAAGTTGTAGGCTTCTGCTAACGCTAAAGCCTCGCCATATTCCTCATTGTCAATCTAAACAAAGAAGTAGTATTTAGTCAAAGACACAAAATATAATTGATCGTAAAAATACTAACAAAATCGGATATAAAAATTGTTCAATAATTAAGTTAAAATTATGAAAAAAAGAACTCTGATGTTAGGAGATACTCATTGCTTTACTTTTAAATGTTATGAAAATTATGTTCATGCATGCTAATACTGCGGTTTGGGAGCCCTTCTCTTCTTTCACTGGTCTCCAACACTAGTGCACAGTTTATTCCTGCCGTGGTTATAGTTATTGGTTAGAAGTTAGTTGAAGCAATGTTATATAGACTGTGTGTTTCTATTATCTTTTTTATCACAATAGTTCTTTTTGAACTGGCTATATTCATGATAGCTGATGATACAGAATAGAGATGGGCAATTCACAAAGGATTCATTCAATTTGAATGGATTAACCGGATGAATTGACTGATTCAAGAAAGGCTTAGAAAATAAATTTACTTATTTGGTGAACTGTACAAAATCACCATATGGAAGAAAACTAAACCACCCTACTCATAGAATAACTTACTCAGTGAGTTTCAAATGAATGTATTTGAAATGCAACATTATCATTATTAAGTAAAATAAAAACCGCTCTCTTCATAACTTATTTAATATTTACTTTCATACACAATATTTCATTTATGAATTAACTTATTCACTGCATTACAAAAGAAACAAGACTAATATTAAAAATCAAACAAAAAATAATATCACATTGTACATTAATAAGAAAAATTAACAAAATGATAATAACTTATATACTTAGCTAAGATAAATACATAAAGCCTGTAATATATGTGAGTTTCAGGGATTTTAATTAATTAAATAAGGGTAACGTAAAGGGAGTTGCTATGTAAATTTTGGACATTTTAGCCTATTTTAAAAACTTAGTATTTTATAAATAAATAATAAACATAGAAATTCAAAGGAAAAATGCAGACGTTTTTAATAATACAAAATAAAAGTTTACTTAATATCTTATTTCAATTTTAAAACAAGAAACTTACATAAAATTAGCAAGGTCTAAAATACAAAACATCGTACAGTGTTAAAGTAAATTGAAGAAGCTTGATTCACTCGATTTCTAGCCTACAGTTAATAAACATTGAAAGGACAGTTGTAGTTACTGCAAGAACAGAATTTTGATTTGTGATGTTGGTAGTGTGTGTAACTCGGTCTAGGGGACAATTGTAATAAACAAGGACAGAATTTTGGTTTGATATGTTGGTAATATACATAACTAAGCATAGGGAGACATATTTGCGGTCCCCTGGAGAAGCATCACGTGATATTGCCACGCTATTGGACTTGCCGGATGTAAGAATAAGCGTCACTTGTTCCAGAGATCTGATACGGTGAGGACCTGTTGTTGGTTCATGGTGAAATGTATTCACAAATGTGGTTTTTAGCGGTATTTGAGGTATAAATACCGTTAAAGTATGTGCTACGACTATTAGAGACAGTGCTGTGCACGTAGAATGTAAAACGGCGTAAATCGTACGTGGCGGAGTTAAGAAAACTAACTATGAAAATTTCGTTGGTAGCGTCGGTTCAAAATGAACTATGGCGGACTCTTGAGTATGAATACGGTTTGAAACATGTTTCTTATTTAAACGTTTCTACAAGTGTTAAGTGAATTCAATACGACGAGGCTAGAGTGCTACGAACAGGCAGGAAAGAGGGAAAATTTTAGTTAACCCTCTAAGTGTTACGGGATTCAATTGAGCACTCATCATCCCGCGACGGGCCACGTAACGCTTCTGAATTGAGTATCAACTTGTATTGACTATTTCACCCACTAAAAGTCATCCAATCTTAATAAAACAAAGACCGTTGGAAAGTAAATGTTTCAAACTTTAATTTTTGTATTTACAAGTTTTTTCTAAAACGTATATTTACACACGTAATCATCGTTGCAGTTTTTGAGTTTTCTAAAAGCCAATGTCGCGCGAATTTTAATGCGCCGAAACTACCTTTAATTCCAGTTTCTATGTCACTCAATACAGTCCGCCCGGTATTTTTCTGAGTTATATCTGTACACTGAAGGATTCATCACAATGTTACCTATCTGAAACTTCCATCCAATCAAAAATCGGAAAAATAGTTCAAAAGTTGTGGCGCGTTTTGTATACCCTTGCAATTGGTCAGATTTCAACCAATAAAACACCACATTTTGCGTTCGAGATATCTCTTATAATTCGAATTATTTCAATAGACTTTTTTATATCTATTTATAGACCAAAGTTCAATCTTTCGTTTGGTATAAAGCAAACTAAAATTGACTGGTTAGGTGTTATTCAAACAGCAGTTGAAATTTCATATTTGCGCAGAATTCATACTACCGCTTGAGATTGCAAAACAAAGCTTTTTCCATTGTCTTCCACGGTCATATTTTGAATTTCCTTTGTCCGCACGAGATTTCATTTGCTTCATCTCACTTTTGTAATTCAGTTGATTTTAAGTAAAACACTTTTATTATATGGTAATATACAAGTATACAGTTCAATTCTTTGATTTATTCTCTACACTTTGTTATAATAATATTTCATTTTTGGGCAAAGCATATATTAGAAAATTACGTTACAACTAGGCCAAGTTTTGTTAACAATCGTGTATTTGGAACATAAAAACTGGTGTTTTCAAAATAAGAAATTTGAAATAGATAAATGTTTTTATACAGTTATATTTAGAACTAAATTACGAAACTTTTTTAAACTTACGAAAAAGTTACAAAAAATGTTTACTACTTGTTATGTACGCCTAAAGTTTAAACTTTTTCTTCCGTTACTGAACATTTTTTGTTTTATGAGCTAATAACTTTTACAATTTTACATGAACAATTTTTTTACTGGCATATATGAATTCTTTGAACCTTTATCTAAAAAAAAGCTACAGAACACTTTTGGATTGGGGTTCATTTACTATTTTTGGCAAATTTTTGAAAAAATGCTTGCAAAACACAAAAAACGGAACTTTGTTGAAAAAAATTAACATGGACAGTTGCAGGGTTAAGGGGTAATTGCAATTTAAAATCATTTTAAAAATATCGTAAGTTTCTTTTAATAAAAGTGCACTATAAAACAAAGAATATACGTAAGTAATAAATCTAATTATAAATAAGTCTGCATTTAAAATTTTTTTTAATAATTAATATTGTTGTATGTTTAAATTTAAAAGGTTGATAATCAGGGTGTATGTGTGAGTGTTTGAAACTGTTAGAAATGTATTATGATTTGCCAATACTTTTCTCTAATATTTTTGTATGCTTAAATCTTGAAATGTGGCATTAAAAGTTTAATGCCAACTACTATGCTTTCTTAATTTGAGACCTTTCCTTCCTAGAAGTACTTCATGGTAAATTGAACCTTTGTTTGAAATTTAGAATCAGTGTAGCTTAAGTGATATAAAATGGCGTCGGTTTGTTTGCCGCAGTCTGTGAGTCTGGGAGATGGGATCTGTGAAAAGAACACAGATCTCGTCATCTTAGAGTCACGGGCCCAGTAGTTGACAACCAAGCGCACAGATGTTTAAGAAAATATGCGTAACAGAGATGTGGTAGTCAACTGTGACGATCACAGATTTGACTATAACATAACCTGCTTTCAATTTTGGGGTTATGTTTGATTGTTTTTGTTATGGTTAAGGGAATAGTATTTTATAGTTTTTGAATTGGTAAATATATTAATAAAGTAAAGTATACAAATTAAAAGTACGATATTACAAGTAATTGTTACGCAGCAAAAGGTTATTTCTTTTATTAAAGTCACTTAGAAAAAACTTGTCAAAATTTAATTTTTTTTTAAATTTTTTATTAATAAATTTGTTTGTAAACGGCTGGTGAACGAACAGCACGTTACAAAATAACGCCCGAACAGGGACCTGATTGTAACAGTGAGCCGTCAGCACGTTACAAAATGGCGCCCGAACAGGGACCTGATTGTAACAGTGAGCCGTCAGCACGTTACAAAATGGCGCCCGAACTGGGACCTGACTGTAACGGTGAGCGCCAGCACGTTACAAAATGGCGCCCGAACAGGGACTCGATTGTAACAGTGAGCCGTCAGCACGTTACAAAATGGCGCCCGAACTGGGACCTGACTGTAACGGTGAGCGCCAGCACGGTACAAGCCATACCTTAGGTAAGCCTGTTTGGGACTTCCACTAATCAAAATAAAGAGTTCGGTCAGCCTCAACTCATTAAAAAAGAACGAATACAAACTAATATTACATTACAACAAACAAATTAATGCAAAGCTTGAACATTAAACAAATTTTACACATAGGAACATAGTACCTGGGCAACCGAGCATCGCTCAGTATTTTTTTTTTGTAAAATTGTTTTTTTTTTAGGAAAATAGTATGTAAGTACATATTACATACTGAATAAATATGAATATTTTTCGATCTTATGTACATAGGAACTGTTTATTTAAATTTAAAAAAACATGAGTGCAATTAGTTTAACATTTTATTAGAATACTAGCTGACCCGTACGGCGTTGCCCGTGGTTGTTAGTATTTTCAGTCTTTTTGACGTAATTGTATTCTTTTTAAGTGTTCGTTGAATACCCGTGCGTATCCTACTGTGGTCATGAAAAAAAGGCTACGCTATTTAAGAAAGCACTGAAAATTGTACTTCTGTAAACTACTATCTAACATGAAAAAGCTTTAAATATATCGTTTTAATTTATAGTTTTTACTAATTTTGACTTTCACTTAATTTCATTGACAATGTTGCGATCACCTACAGCCTAAAAGGAAGCTACGTACCAAATATTCTTTCCCTTCTTTATTTTTTGGTTTTTTTTTAACTTTTCCCCCCCCCCCCCCCCCCCGAAACCGCCCTAAAATTTCAAATTTCTTTTAACCCTTTCTTATCCTTGGGGGTCGTAGAAAAGATATTTGAATCACTTTGTAACATCCGCGTTAATTTAGGATGTAACAAACTGGTTCAAATAGAGTCTGTAATTTTAAATGTATAGGCCTAATTAGTATAAGATATTGTTTAGTATTTAAATATACAACTAGCTGAACCGTGCGAATATTTCGCAAGTTCGGAGTAGGCCTACATTTACCTGATTTAACACGTTGATTTAATCCTGTTAATTAAGTTTATTTATTTACATTGGTTTATAAATAACAGTTTCCCTATACAATCTTACAGTGTAAACAATCTAACTAACAGCTGTCATGCTAGTCAAACATGGTTAATAGATGGCGCCTTTCATTAAGAACATACAAAGTGTAATATAAAAGTTTTTTTATAATCAATTTTTGTTATTAAAACATGAATTTTAAGCTGTTTGTCTTTTTTTTCCGGTGTAGCGGTTAAGGAAAGCTTTAAAATGATGCCTCATTCATGTAACTTAATGATGTATTAAGGAAGTTATGGCGTACCGACAAAAAAATGGCCTTGAGAAATAATATATGCGATTATATATCAAAATAAAGCTACGAATGTGATATTTTAATGGCATTTAGTTTAATTCAGATTGTTAGTTTAGTTTTCAATATAATATGTTTAAACTCGTGTATGTTTATGGTTATGCATGGTGTCAAATAATTTGTTTGTTATTATTATTATTATTAATAACGAAAATATGTTTTGAAAAGTATTAAAAAATTCATAGTTATGATATATTTTATATAAACAATATTTTAAACAGCATATCTCTAAGTAGGCCTATATAGATATTTAATAACCAATGTTTGAGTTGAATTATAATTCTGTAAGCATTTTTCGTTGATTTTTCCTTGTATTTGTTTATAGTTTTTCAATCTAACCTTAAAAAGCTGTTAGTTTTGAAGAGTATTAAAGTGATTATAAATTTGCTAAGTAATGTTGCTATGGTAATGATTGTAAACAAACATAACGTGTTGCTAAGCTTTTTATACGAACAGCTGTTTTTGTAAGCTATGGTTTTGAGTTCACACAGTAAAGGCTGTTGAGTTTCTTCCAAATTTGAAACTTTTTCGGGAAACTTTCAAATTTTTCTTTACGTATAAACCTTCTATGAACTACTGCAAACATTTTAAGACCAAAATTAGCCAAATCGGTCCAGCCGTTCTTGAGTTTTAGCGAGACTAACGAACAGCAATTCATTTTTATATATATAGATAAAGATAATATCTGCTATATTATAGTAATTATTTACAGTTGATCTAATACTACATATATATTTGAATACACTCAGTTTTATCATGACTAAATCGGATCTTAACCAAATACTTCCTTCCATACTATATTGCGGGTATGTCGAGGGGATTTTCATTTCAAAGACATACAGTACTTTTAACGTATTTGTTCGCTTATAACTCTGGAAAATGCTACATATAACATGCATGAAAACTGAAAAGCTTAAGTCCAAATTACGTTTGGTGTTTGAGAATAAAGAAATAAATCAAAAATTATACCACCTAATTCATTGTTAATGATTTATGTTTGTTAAATAGTATATAAACATCTGGAGCTAAAATTAACAGATTAACATCTGTTTGTAAAACATCTGGATTGTATCTATAATGTATCTATTCGCCTACTTAACCCTCCAAGTGGCATGGTTAAAGCTAAAATTGAAAAGACTGTTTTTAGCGTTTTGCAGGCATATTTTTAAAAATTCGCCAAAAATAGTAAATGAACCCCAATCCAAAAGTGTTCCATAGCTTTTTTGTAGAAGAAACTTCAAAAAATTCAAATATGCCACTAAAAATTAGTTTCTTTTGAAATTGTAAAAGTTATTAGCTTAGAAAGCAAAAATTGTTTAGTAACGGAAGGAAAAAAACAACTTTATGCCTACATAAAAAATAGTAAAACATTTTTGTAATTTTTTTCAAAATACACAAAAGTTTTATAATTTAGTTCTAAATAGAAATATGTAAAAATATATTTCAATTTCACAATTGTTTAGTTCAAAATAACACTTTGAATGTTTTTACTACATAACCTGCAAATCAGACTAAGTTCAAAGTGAGTAGGCCTAAAAATGTTTTACTACAAACGATGTTTTTTTATACAAAAAATTCGAGAATGAAATGTAGAATCGAATAGCATTCTACCCAGTTTCAAATAACTTTACATTTTGTAGTGAAAAATCAAAATATCAAAGCGGCAATTTAACCTAAAACCTTATTTCTAGGCTATGTTATTTCTCAACTTACCGTTTTATTAGAACACTGTTATAAGCCTAATTTCACTCAAACACAATCTACACTTATTTATTTATAACTAAAACACAATATAACACTATTTTATAAACTATAAACACTTTCAATTCTCTAAAATATCAAGACGAATAAAACTTACAAGTGAACACTTTGAGATCAGAGTGTAAAATGGTTAGACCGCTTCGTTTAGATTATGTCTGTGCCAACTAAATTTCACCTAAATTATTTGAACTGAACATAGAATAAACGTTGGAGTTTTTTCTTTAAAACAGTATATTAAACATCTTATGAATAAATCGATTTCTGATAGTAAAAATCGATTTACAAAATGCTTCTTTATTGGCCCAATCTTAGACCAATAACAAGCCTTTATTCTAAATTCTAGACTCATAACCATAATCTAGTCACAGATGATTTAAAAATACCACTTGAAAGATAAAAGTCTAATGAATCCAATGCTGTGATGATCTTTGTGACAATTGACAACTGTGAGGAGTTGCAGGCCGTTCAAAATGATGAAGTTTTACGTTCTTTAACATCGCGATGTCGCACGGAAAACAGCTGTTTGACATTCTACAATTTTGAAACGATGATTACGTATGTAAATATACGTTTTACAAAAAAGTTTTAAATACAAAAATTAAAGTTTAATTCATTTTCTTTCCAACGGTGCCAGTTTTATTACGATTGGATAATTCTAAGTGAACTAAATAATCGAAAATTCAAATGTATGCAAATTCTCGGTAATTGTCGAAATAGCTGCATCTTGCGCCTGAGAGAACGTCACTTTGGGCAGTCTGCCACTGGGAGTGTTAATGACTTCAAAGGTGGTAAATAAAAGAAGTTCAGAGTCTACATAGGCAAAAACAGCTACTTAGCGCATTTTTGCAGACATAAGACCTAGCGCATTCGATTCCTGACGTCAAAAAAACCCCTATATGCAAACTTTCATCTAAATCGTTAGAGCCGTTAGCGAGATCCCCGAAATAAATTTATATACAAAAATTACTCGTTTAATAAGATTAGATATTATAGTGTACATATATAGTGTAAAAAAACTCTATTAATATTAAATTTTGTATAAACTTTTATATATTTTTTTAACAAGTACAAGATTTTAAAATATACAAAATTACATTATGTATCTTTCTTTTCAATTTTAGAATCAACTAGATTAAAAATACATAGTGCAATATAGTAAAAGTGTTGGTAAACAATAAGTTTTGGTACAATCTTGTCAAAGTGGTAAGATCAGATCCAAATCAGTTGTTTTATTTATAATGGTCGTCGTGTGTCACGTCCGTTCGCAAAACCCCTAATTTTGTCAATAATTTTTTAATTTTTTCAATTTTTAAATAGAAACCCTAAATATATCTGGCATAAAAAGTAGCCTAGAATAATCTCTGAAAAAACTTCTATATACAAAATTGGTCCAGCCATTCCGGAGATTAGCCCGGACAAACAGACAGACAGAAAGACAGACAAAAATTTTTAAAATGCCTGTTTAGTTTTAGAAAAGTGTGAATAACATGGACTTAGAAAAAAGGATTTATTTTGAAATGCCAGACATACACTTCAATTTTTATATGTATAGATTAAACATTTTAAAATATGTTTTATGCGTTACAACTCACTTTTCTATTGTATAATTCTTCAGGTGTTGTACTCTTAAGACCTATAAGCCTGTAGGTACACTGCAATGCTAAGGTCCTTTTCTTCTTTGGCTGAAACCTCTCCATATCTGTAATCATGAAGACTGTAGATTGTACTAAAGCAGAACTTTTGTTTGTAAAGGATGTTTCTTCATCACTGCTGATGTTTTCCTAAACAACAAAAACAATTTTATACTCTGAAAGTTTCTCGGGATATCAACAATTAAATAGTGTCAGCGAATGTTAAATAAAAATTGTCTTAACCCTTAAACTGTCCTTGCTAATGTTTTGCAATGCCAAGCCATTTCGGAGCATGTGAAAGCATATTTTTACAAACTCGCCAAATATAGTAATCCAATCCAATACAAAAGTGTTCCATAGCTTTTTTTGTAGAGAAAGGTTCAAAGAATTCATATATTCCAGTAAAAAAATGAGTGAAGTAAAATTTACAAAGTTATTAGTTCAAGAAACAAAAATGTTCAGTGACGAAAGGAAAAACATTCAACATTCAACTTTAGGCCTATATAAAAAGTAGTAAACATTTTTTGTAATTTTTTCATAAATGTAAAAAAGTTTTGTAATTTAGTTCTAACTAGAACTGTATAAAAATATTTATCAATTTAAAATTTCTTATTTTGAAAACACCAGTTTTTATGTTCCTAATACAAGACTGCTAAAAAAAACTAGGCCTAGTTAGAATAGTAAGTTAGGAATATATCCTTTGCCCAAAAATGAAACATAATTATAAGAAAGTGTAGAGAATAAATCAAAGAATTGAACTGTATACTTAGCTAGCTTTGTATTTGACTTAGTTTTACTTAGCTAGCTTTG
>JAGFPH010001374.1:99858-111035 GCA_018207615.1 Philaenus spumarius
TCCCTTCTGAATCTGTCATAGAAATCTCTATCATAGTTGTCTTCTATACCATCCAGAATCAACTAAAACAATTTGAAACGGTTATTTCTTTATCCTTCACAAACGCTTGCATGGGTGGCGTTTTGGCTGCCTTTTTTAAAAAAATTGGGCTTTTCTTTAACTAACACATCTAGACACACAACCTATAGGGGTATTCTTTAATTACATATTTAGTCACTAGATGTCAGTCTTAACCAATTTTTAAACAGCATTGGTTCAAGGCCAAACAGTGTTCTGTGCAGACTCTCATGAATACATCCACCTTGCGATCACTTGTGTTAAAATATTTCTCTGCAGCAAGTATTTCAAATATTTTTAGTATTATTCCATTGTATTTGGTACATCCCTTTATGTGCATCTTATATGTAATTAAATAATACCTATCTATAGGTTTTGTGTGGCGAGATGTGTCAGTTAAAGTACAGCGCAATTTTTTTTAAAAAAAAGGAGGCCAAAATGCCACTCATCCAAGCACTTTAAGGTTAAAATCTGTTTAAAAAATTTTGAACTGCAAAATTATTTAATTTTAAAGTTATTAGTGCATTATAATTATGCACATGTTTTATATGATAACCATTGACTTAATATGTCTTTTGTGAAAATTCAATGGCAAATCTGAAAACTAATAAACAAAGGTAAGCGGCTAAAGAGCCGCCTTGTGATTGTGCATGTGAAATCAAATAGCTTCAACGCTTGAAGGTTGTAATAAAAAATATCTAGTCATTTGAAAACTATTCAGAGAAAATTCTGACTTCATAACCCAAAATATAATAATTTTAAAAACAACATTATTTCAACAAAACATTAACCAAATCTAAATTTTATAAGAAATAAGCACTAAGCTATTGATTAGTAAGTTTATACTGAAATAAATATGAGGCAGAGGGTAAGCACGTAATGTTACATTTTAAAGTTTTCTCTAACTGGTAACAAAGAATCTAAACATACCTTATAATATAATACTAGGGGCTCTGCCCCTGGACGCTCCGCGTCCCAACCCCGGCTCGGCCTTCGGCCTCAGATGGCTGCTTCGCTTCGCTCGCAGGTGGAAAATTCGATAAAGAATCTCGTTAATCTTTGGCTCGTTTGTACATAGGTGACCGAGCATAAATCAGCTGTTTTATTTGGCAGCTGACTCAAATTCATTAAACATTATCTCCATAAGATTAACATGGGAAATTTGAAGGATTGTATACCGGAGCTCCTTCTCGGGTGAATAGTGGCTGAACGGATAATAATATATAAGACTTGACATATCTGTGAATGATTATGTTCAGTTTTTAATCCAAATTAGTTGTTTTATATATAATAGGTTTGTAACAACCAATGTTTGAATTGAATTAAAATATAGTTAGCATTTTTCGTTGATTTTTGTTTGTGTTTGTTTTTAGTTTGTCAATGTAACCTCAAAAAGGTAATACTCTTCAAATTTTCTAAGTATTGTTGCTATGGTAATGAAAGTAAACAAACATGATGTGTTGCTAAGTTTTTTATAGTTTTTTAAGTTTTTTGCAGCTGTTTTTGTGCCCCTGATAAAATCAATAGAAATCTTTCTTCCAAAAGATTAACACTGAAACTTTGAGGGCCACTGGGGCGTAGCCCTAATGTCCTAGGACTTCGGTAAATGGCCTAAAACCTTCCCAGGGTTAACCTGTGTTACTATGCAAAATTTCAAAGCAATCGGATGGACGGTATACGAATGCAAAGTGGACAAAGAACCAAAAAAAAAACCCCCATAAGGAATACACAGCAGAAATTTGCATTTGATTATAACGTTTGTAAGGCGAAAGATACATGATTTGTAATGCTTGATGACATATCTGTGAATGATTACCTGCAATTTAAAAAAAAAAATAAGGAAATCGGCCGGATAGAATGGCCGTACTGACTGCCACAAGTTTTCATAAATTCTTTTAATATATAGATAATAATATACAGCCTCAAAACTTGTAATTATTCATTTACTCATTGTGTAGGCCTACAGATTGCAGAAATCTGAGAAATAATAATAACACAAAAAGATTTGTTTTATGTTTTGAATTTGACGTTGCAACTTTGTAATAATATATCTACTTTGTCAAAAACCAAATATGTAGTGATTGTTTTTGATGAAAAATTGTAAAACAGTATATTGAAAATTGTACTACTAAATTATGAAGAACACTAAAGAAAAATACAGTATACTACTAATGAAAACACACAATATGGAGTACGTGTTTTTCTTTAAAATTGAATTTTACCAAGTAGCTTCGGTGTAAAATGATTTTTCGGTGTATTTAAATAAAAGCATAACTTGAGGATCAGTTGTTATTCTTACTTCGATCTGTCAACATGTATTTGCCATAAGGTGTGTGTTTGTGTTTTCTGTTTTGTCATATTGTGTTTTTGACTTCTCAGTTTCAACTCTGAAATGTACAATATAGATTAGTGGTATATTTTATATTTACATTGTTTTCTTTAACATAGGCTGTGACGCGCTTGCAGTGACGTCACCATGGTATGGAATACTGCAGTATGTAGGTCACGTGGTTCGGGATACGTGACCTTGGCGCAGCGGAAGAAGCCGGCAGAGCTAGGACAGGATTTGAAGCGGTAACAACAGGATGCCGAGCTCTCCGTGTTAAATGTTTTAGGACCCCTATATAATATATAATTAAGTGCGCCTTAAAATAAAATATGATTGGCTAGAAGTGGGAGTAAATGGCGACCGGTAGGGTGTGGGGTTTTAACCAAGTTAGGCGCGTAAATTAGTGAAGTGATGTGATTTACCGAGTTAACGGCCTCAAGGCTAACGGTACCGCTTATTAAAGCAAAGGCGAGTATACATCAAGGTAGTGTAAAATTATAACTAGTCCAAATTATATTGTAGCATCAAAGCAGGTTCCTAAGGTTATGGTGTAGTGAATAGTGTGTCGGTGTGCGAAAGATTATTCGTAATTGTGCTAAGTGATTCATGGCGTGGGCAAAATGGCGTACCAGCAACTGTGTACGTTTGGCGAATTCAACTTTGCGCCAGGGCTCATGCGCCTCAAGGCTAAGATCTCTAGGTTAATAGTTTTTAGTCACTTCATAACGAGAGTTGACTCATATTCCCGAAACGTCGTGTATTGATTTTAACACACAAATGTTGGCAAATGTTTGAATAATAAAATTGAACATCCATCAATAATAACTTCAAACAGAGAATAAATTGAGCTCTTATAACTATGTAGTTTCATTTATTTATTTATTATAAGTTCTTTGTTTCACTAAATGTGACTCTTACATATGATTTGCTATTTTACTTTGTGCAATTTAATTATTGTTGAAGCATACACTTTGTTAAAACATATGTTAAACAAATAACTCTTCTTTCTTTTTAGTATTCAAAAGAAATACACTTTACTACTACACTTTAAATACACAAATACTCTTTAGCTGAAAAATAAAGAAATAGCACTTAACAATTTATTGTTTAGGTAACAAATATTATTTCAAGACTTTTCTATGGCGATGGGGAAAAGATATTAAGCCTTGTATTAGATCACAAGGTAATAGATCAACGTCGTTCTTTTTTTGGGTTAAGTGTGTGTCTATTCTTTAAAGTTTCTTGTAACTTGACAATGGAAGGGTTAACTTCCGAAACTGGTCGTCACCTAAATCATTTTAGAAATGTCGACGGTATTTAAGATATGTAACCAAACTTACATTAATTTTTTTTTGAAGACCCTCTAATTATTTAATGCCAATCTAGGCTATTTGTTTAAAATTGATTTTAAATTGCCTTAAGTTGTTTTAGGTTAAATTTGTAATAATTTTAGTTTTAATTTATTGTATTTGACTTAGGCTTGTGACTTTGACTTAAACATGCCGTATACATGACGATCGGGACGAAGAATATACAACTGTTTTCACATTGCCCGACAAATGTCGTTGTCTTGTAAACGATCCCGGCTATCGTGCTATTGGTATAGAAAGTAAGACGCTCCCACTCCAATGGACGACTGCCAGTGTCAGCGAAACAAACCGGCGAAGCAAGAGGGTGAAGAGACTAATGACGGAGTACACATCTAGCTGGCACGCGTCGTTTGCAATTTCCACATTCCTGGTTTTGTTGTTCTTGTTTTTGTGTTAGAAAAAGATTTTTTTTTAAATTTGCCGTCGTTGGGTACTGCCATCAGAAGTGAAAACTTAAAACTACGAAATAACAGTGTTTTTTATTTTCAAATAAATTATAAATTAAAACCATTCAATTTAGTCTGGTTTTCAAATTGTAACACATGCGAGTTTCAATATTTTAAAAAGTTAAAGTTGGGGCAAGAGTCATAAAGTAAATTTGAGCAAAACTAGGCATACGGGAAATAAAGGGTGACCTGGGTTTGTTTGAACAAAAAATGCAGACAATAAAGTTTTAACATAAAAAACCATGTATTCAATAAATAATGTAAAAAATGCAGACATATTTAAAATCATTTTTTTATAATTTTCTTTTTTTATAAATAGCCTATATTATAAATTACGAGATGAACAACGTGACGTCATAACATCCGATCGATAAACGAAAATTATAATTGGTGGATGAGCATTGGTGAAAGGAACTGTGGGTAAGAAAGATGGAGAAAGGTGTGCTTCAGAGCTGAGATGGTTGTAAAGGAGATAGGACGCAATGTTCTGGTCTATTGTATTTTTTGTGATTGTTTCTTCTGAAGTAGAAGAACCTTGGTGCGATGGCGTTTGCAAACAATTATATTTGTTGATGAGTATATGTTTTGTGAAATTAATAGAATTTCTACCAAATAATCACGTAGAAAGTTGAAAAGTGTGTAGACCATAGTTGGTTGGTTTGTGCGAGAAAGCATGACATTATGTTCAACTCCAAATTTGGGTGTATGCCTTGTTGTGCGACTTTCTGAAAAAGTAAAACTGATTCAATGAATATTTTGCTGGGTGATGAAGTATTGGCGAAGTAAATAAATGGTAATAAGTGATAAAAGAAATTTGTGCGCGAAAGACAAGTGAACTGACGCCACGTGAGTAATTTGTAAGGTTTTCTATTCAATAATTTTCTTTAAATGTAAATTGTCTGCATTTCTTTCTTTTGGATTTATTTGTTTTTGTTTCGTTAAATTATTTCATCATTGAAAATATGTATTTTTCTTCTTTTTGTATTGTGTTTAAAAGAGAATTGAATTTTATTAAAATGGAGTAGACATTAATCTCAGTCATCATGTCTAATTAGTTTATTTGATCATTCCAGTTCCAGTTAAAGTACTTCCACAGCAAAGAAACCATGAACCCAAAATTTAATAATTAGTTTTTTTTATCATTTTAGTAAAATAAAGATGGCGACCTATCTAATGTCTTATGGGCGGGAAATGTGCATTTTGGCGCGAACTCTGTGCATGGATTAACACTCTATGCACAGAGAAGTGTCGTCTGCTGCTAGGCTGACCTGTGAGAGATTAATAGGTTGAGCATAGATTAGTATCACATGTGAAGTCAATGCAAAGCAGCTAACGTCGTCTGCCAGTGACGTCAGACTGTTTGTTTACATTTGGGACTTAGTAAATTTCTTCAAGTGAGTAACTTAGTCTTGTAATGGTAATAAATAATTTTTTTTAAGGAACTTTTTAATTTAATTTTAACTTGAGGTTTGTAATAAATGAAATAATTATTATATTTTAATCAAAGAAACTTGAGGCAGTTTCATGAAATAAGTGACTTTGTGGACAAAGTATTCATTTCACATATAAGTTAATTCAATATTTACCTGTAATAATTTTATTTTATTTTGGATTCCTTTTAATTATATAATTTGGTAATAAACACAGGTGAATAAAATTATTCAATTATATGGTTTATTTATTAATCAAAATATATGATGGACTGAGCAAGCCCAGTTCAAAATATAAATAAAACTTAATTGATAATAATAAACAAGATGGTTAAAATAAATACAACAATTTCACCCTCGTGTTTAGGATTTTCAAACCGGAATAACAGTTCATGAGTTATTAACAAATTGGAACGTAAATGGATTTTTAACATAAAAACTGTTGTTGACTTCAAAAGATCACAACACTTGTAATTATTCCTTTATACTTCATATTATTCAAATTGCAGTATATTATAGACAATTTAATGATGAATCCGATTCTTTTAACATTTTTAAAACTAAACAAATGTTTAAAGAGATATTAACCCTTTAACTGCTAAGTTTTTAGAGCAAATGCTTACCCCAGGTGCTGAGTTTTTTTTTAAATAAATCATTTATTCTGTAACGATTTTTAGGTTAAGCGAATGATGTAATAGCCTAGGTTAATGACGGAATGATCTGATTTTTG
This sequence comes from Philaenus spumarius, assembly GCA_018207615.1. Classification (NCBI taxonomy): domain Eukaryota; kingdom Metazoa; phylum Arthropoda; class Insecta; order Hemiptera; family Aphrophoridae; genus Philaenus; species Philaenus spumarius. Next base: position 106,221 of record JAGFPH010001374.1, read on the forward strand.
AATGGTGAAGTAATGAAAAGAAAAAGAAACGAACTTTTATTAATGATAAGTGATTGTTAAATAATCCAAGCGTGCGTTTTCAACATAAATATATATTAAATGAAAATTAATAAACATAACAGTGTTATTGTGGACTGTGGACTGTGGAAGCTGGACATAGGAACGAACGGCAAAAGTGGAATGTGATAAAATGTGTTGTTAGATTTAATTCTTATATATAGTTATATAAAAATTAAATGTTTACTTAAAATTAAATTTGAACCAAACCCTCACGAAAAATAACTATTAAAAATAACAAATATTACAAAACAAAACATTTTGGACATTAGGTAAAGATAAATATAATAAAAGTTGAAATAAATTGCATTTTGATTCCATAGTAAATTAGATCGTACGAAAGGGTATATAACAGGCAGTGATTTTAAATTTTGTAGAACCCAGGGGAATGTAAAAATTAATTTTATGATTATTGAATTTTTGGTTTGCAGTTTTGAGTTTTCACTTGATATTATAAAAAAGGTGTACGTTGATGGTATGTAAAATTATAAACTAAAGGGACAATAGGACTTTATAAATTAATTAATAAAAAAAATTTATAATAGCCTGTTTATATAAGATTATTTCAAAATTAATTGTAATTAAGTTTATAAGCCCACATCTATAAGACCCCGAGATAAGATAGAAGTATAATTTGTACTTATTTGAGATTATTTTATTTCATTTGAAAAATGTATAAAATGTTTAGTAAAACAAATGTAAAATAAATTCAATAGAGATCATTTATTATAATTCATAAAGCCAATAATCAAAAGTATAAACATTTTTACAAACAAATTTTTTTAAATTAATACAAGCATTTTAAATAGGCATTTTAAACATGTATAAATTATAAATTCGTGTAATTATTTTTATTATTATTTTTAGTAATAGTATTTATTTGTTGTAAAATTAAAAACCAAAACTAATAAATTTGTTCACTTTTCAAGTTCCACTTTTTTTTAAATTACTTTTTTTTTACAGTAAATCATTTATTCATATAAGCCAATTATCAAATGTATAAATAATTTTACAAACAAATTAAAAAAAAAAAACTTCTTAGCACACAAGAGTGAATATGCACAAAGTATATATGCGAGCGTAGTGCACAAGTTCACCAGTGCTACGACCGTATTTAAATGGGCGTAGCAGTTAAAGGGTTAACGTTTTTATTTCGGATTACGATAGTAAAGTTTAACCCTACTGTGTTGCACCTAGAAAAGAGGTCTAGAATTATAAAATTGATGGTCTATGGGCTTAAATATTGTCGTAGAGTTCTAATTTTGTTATACTTTATTTATGTATATATTATTTATATGTGTTATGAATTTCAAACGAATAGGATGAATACAGTAATCCCTCTACATTCACAGGCTTGGTATTCGCGCGTGCTAAAGAAGACAAAACACTGTATTAAATAGAAATAAAGTACATGCAAAATTTGTAAATTATTACAGTGTATGCACTGTAATTAGTGTACGAATTTAATAACATTGTATAAATACCACGTCGGCGAAACACTCACAAATACAACAAAACATAAAAGATGGGATTTCCCTAAAACATATCACTGCGTGAATACAAGTGGACTTGTGTGAATAAAGGTCAATGGCATACTGTACTGTACAGTGTTTTAGTTAGTGACATCAATTTAGTGTACAACTAGTCAAATTAACTTAAAAGAAAAGACTGAATTTTTTTCAATTAGTGAAAGAATTAGCTACAAAAATGTCAGAAGTCGATCCATCTCTCGAACCGAACGATCAATGAAATTCAGTCGAGAACTTGACATGGCATTAGCGCCGTAGTGCGAAAAGAACTGAAACTAAATAAAAATCAATCAAAGATTACAAGTTGTTTAAATTTAATTAAAATTATAATTCTGGGGATTAAACAGGATACTTTCTACAAAAATAAAGTACATACAATTTAAGTAAACATGAAATTTATTATCTTATGTAAATTAATTATAGGTATTAGTAGGCCTACATGTTTTAAAATTTTCTATATGTCACGAACATAACCTCCCTTTTCCCACAATGATTTGGTTTTCGCAGCCATTTTTCAGAACTGCAACGATAAGCGTTGCAAAAATAAAAATAAATAAAGTTATACTGTGTAAAAAAAAAATGGGGTTCGGTAAAAAGTTCTGAAATTAAAAAAAAATGTTTTAAATCAAAATAAAAATGCTATATGTGGATTATCTAATAATTATCAATATCTCTCCATCACCTCCTTCACTTATTCACCTTAAAAACAAATGTCGTCGCTCATGTAATACCCAAAATCACTTATATACCTCCTAGGCCTATTGCCTTACTTCAATAATAATAAATCATCACCCACCTAAACTCTCCATAACACCTTTCTCCCAACTTCAACGTAGAACAATATCATATATTTCACCTTACTTCAACTCACCTTACTATAATTCACCTTACTTAAATTCACCTTACTTAAATTCCCACAATACTACTATAAAATAATGATCATAATATTTACGATAATCCACATATAACCTCACTTATGCTCAGTCTGCATATATTTACTTGTAATTACTAATCACTGAGAAATATTTGTTAATTAATTTTATTTTCTCAGGGGTGAATACCTGGCTATTAAAGTACTGGCTAAATGGACATTCGTGGCTATATAAAGAAATTCAAGGCATTGCAGCAAGACAACTATTATTTACTCAAACATGATTAAAAATGAATATTTACAACAATTAAAAAACATTGACATAATGATATAAATATATAGACAAATCAAAAAAAACTATTTACAGTTATACAAAGTTTCGTCGTCCATATTTTAAGTTATGACGCAATAGAAATCAAAAGAAGTTAGTTTTTTAATAAAATGAAAAATTTTATATTTGCAGACTAAAAATATGTCCTATGGCCATTATTACTTACAGTTTCACTTGTTACATTCGTCGCACTGTTCTTTACCTAGGATTTTTGTCGTAAATACAATTCACTTCTGAAGCCTACCCCACGCTAGTCCCGCCAAGGCACATCGAAAAGTTATCAGTCGAGAAACAGCCAATTTACATGATCAGTTCTAATTCCTTCAATCACTCCAACTCTAAAGTACATCTACTTCACATTGAGACCAAAATTGTCACTATTTTACAACGAAAACTACATTTTTCTTGTAATAATATTCGCCGGCTTTATGCAACACACATGAACTATATCGCCATCTTTGTAGAAGTGTTCGGTTCTAGAACGTACTGTCTCGTTTTTACCGCTACTAGAACGTTCTGTCTCGTTCCGTATCTTTTGATATCTGTGTTCCTTCACGTACACAGGTTGATTCCTTCTCTCTCTTTCTTATTGCTTCCATGATCACTGCATACATTATCATATTAAGATCTCGATACATATTGAATTGTGTTATGTCCTGTTGCTATTTCTCATTTATTAAACTGTTCATAATTTCAACTGCCGCTTTATATTGTTCGCTTATAACGCACTACTCATTGAAACAAAGTTTTTATACAACTCTCACACCCTACATACGTTCACATATTAATATGTTTTTTAAGTCTGCTTTTACATTACCTTCTTTTATAGTCTGCTTTTATATGCTATTATTTATTTATAAAAAAAAATGATTCTACTGTAATTATTTTGCGTCATCTAGAAATGTATATATAAAAATTAAAATGGTTAATATTATTTAAGTATTGCGTCATTATTCATTTAGACCAAACCTCTGTGTCTTTAGTCACTATAGGAAACAGCTGATTATTTCTTATTTTATATTTTCTCTGTGACATGGACGTTAGTGTTACAGATCCTATCGCGAATAGCGAGGGATTGCTGTATTTTTATAAAAAAAAAAAAAACAATTTTTAATAAAAACATATTCATGGATAATTATGATTCATGAAGTTACTGGCCTATTTAGTTTAAAAAGATCGTAGATTTATAATTTTGTTGTATTATATTATAAAGTTTTTACACCTTTATAAAATATTGTACTTTTATTTACTAAACCCTGTATAATTAGAAATAATACACATATTTAAAATAATACTTATGACTTTTAATATGGGGTTCTTTGCTGTTTCAACTTTAACATATTACAAAATATAATTGCTTCGAGCACAGTTTACAAATTGACTTTATAATATAAATTCTAGTATGCTTTAATTGAGAACTCTGGGGTCTTAAGATTTGTGGTTGTTAAATATGCAAGTGTTTAAATTTATATATACAAAATTATTATTATTATTGTATATTAACAACAATCCTACAAACTATGAATATCAAGTTCAAATCTTCATTAAGCTTCAATTTATTTTACAGTTTGTGAAAACACTTTAATATAGGCAAGTATGTTCTAATTTCAAAATGTTAGTTGGATTAGTATTACCTCTGTTTCTGCAGATTTCTTTTAAATTTATCTTACTATACTTTTATACTTGGGACATCTTCTGATGATTTATATTTAATTAATTTATTTAATTCAAATTATTATTTCTTTATAATTGTGAGATATATGCACCAGGACAATGTTAGATCATCAATCTGCAATTGTTAAATGTTAATTAAAATTGTTTAGGCCTCCCGCCCTATAATGGTGTATGCAAATGCTTTGGCTCATCGCAGTGATGGCATTGAGTTTGAAAGGATAATTGTTCAAAAATGTTTTTATGTTCACAGAAATGTCTAATCTTGTTCTAATATCACTTTTTAATTATTATTTACAATAAAAAAAATTTATTTCGTTGTCATTTAATTTTATATCACGTAAGCTTTATATTTA
>JAGFPH010001374.1:119181-148382 GCA_018207615.1 Philaenus spumarius
ATTTTTCATTTTACATTTTTTATATTTTTATAACGCCTAACGTTATAGGCCTACCTAAGCTGAAGGGAATTTTTAACTCGGTAAATGTGTACAATTACAAGGATTATAAAACTGTAGGAATATTTGTTAACATTTTGTACTTACGTATGTTATTATACAGGGTGTTCATTTGAAAACTTCAAACATGTTTTAAAAGACTTATAGCATGATCCAAATGTGGTACACACGTTGGTTTTCTAAGTGTAACGTGCTGTCGGCTCAGTGTTACAATCAGGTCCCTGTTCGGGCGCCATTTTGTAACGTGCTGTCGCTTGCCAGCCGTTTACAAACAAAATTTATTAATAAAAATAATTAAAAAAATAAATAAATCAAATTTTGACAAGTTTTTTCTAAGTTAATTTAATTTTAAAAAATAACCTTTTGCTGCGTAACAATTACTTGTAATCTCATACTTTCAATTTGTATACTTTATTTTATTAATATAATTACCATTTCAAATCTATAAAATACTATTCCCTTAACCACAACAAAAACAATCAAACATAACCCCAAAATTGAAAGCAGGTTATGTTATCGTCAGATCTGTGATTGTCACAGTTGACTACCAAATCTCTGTTACGCATATTGGTATGTACATCTGTGCGTGCAGCTGATAACTACGGGGCAACTCGTCTTAGAAGCACGGAATCTGTGTTCTTCTCACAGAGACCTTGCCTCCAAAATCCATTACTGTGGTTTCAACTGACGCCATTTTGTACCTCTTAAACCTACACTGATTCTATATTTTATAACAAAGGTTCAATTTACCATGAAGTACTTCTAGGAAGGGAAAGGACTCAAATTAAGAAAACATAATAGTTGGCATTAAGTTTTTAATGCCACATTTTAGATATTAAACATACAACATTATTAAAGAAAGATTGGCAATTCATGTTTGGTCTCATATACTTTCAAATACTCACGCATTCATTCAAATTATTAACCTTACTAAATTTAAACATACAACAAATTAGAATATTAAATTTTGAAACGCAGACTTAATTATAATTATGTTTTTTACTTACGTACGTTTTGATTTATAGTGCACTTTGATAAAAGAAACTTACAACGCTTTAAAATGATTTAAAAAGAAATGTCGTTTCACGTGGCACTCATTTGCAAACGTCCAAAATTAGTTCATTTTAAGCTGACGCACCCTAACGAAATTTAAAAAGTCAATTTTCTTTGCTTTGCAACGTACGATTTACGCCATTTTACATTTTTTGTTCACAACACTGTCTCTGCTAACTGTTAAACATACTTGGACGGTATTTAAACTCTAAATACCGCAAAAACTTATGTTTGTGAAATCATTTCACCACCAAACAATCATCAGGTCCATACTGTATAAGATCTCAGCAACAAGTGAGGAATAAGGACAGCGTCTATCTTTTGGCTCCACCTCCTTTTTCCAGGGGACCGTAAATATGTCTCCCTGAACGGAGTAACTCAGAATACTACCAACATCACAAATCAAATTTCTGTTCTTGCTTTTACACAATTGTCCTTTCATATGTTTATCGACTGTAGGCTAAAAACCGAGTGTCCCAAGTTTTCTTCAATGTACTTTAACACTATATATAATGTTTTTTTATTTTAGACATGCAAATTGTATGCAAGTTTTTCGTTTCAAAATTGAAAATATATTTTAAGTCAAATTTTGTTTTATATAATCCAAAACGTCTGCATTCCCCCTTTGAATTTCTATGTTTATTATTTATTTATAAAATACAATGTTTTAAATTAGGCTAATTCATCCAAAATTTACATAGCTACTCCCTTTACATTATACCCCTGTTTACTTAATTAAAACCCCTGAAACTCACATATATTACATAAGTCACTCGGACGAGTTTGTTAGCCAAAAGAATCCAAAAACCGAAAGCACATTTTTTTACCGGAATTAATTCTTTCAGAGTTTTCGTACTAGAATAAAAGTTTTTTGGGATTTCATCTAAAAAAATAAATATAGGATATTATTATGAACATTTTGTTTTTTCACGACCTTATAGCTCCTCTGGTTCCACTATAATCAATCAAAACGTAAAATAGCATCAAAGTACCCGGTTAAAATCAGGTCCAGTCTTCGAGGAATGTGACATATGTGGCCCGTGAAACGAGAAAACAAAGAAAATGGTAAATTAAAATGTTTATATTCATTTATAAAGACACAAAGTATGAAGGGAATAATAAATTAAAATGTGAGGCGCCTAGAATCAAATCCCGCCAAATCCAAAAAAAATAAAATTTGAGTTATCCATCCTATCCAACAGATTTTTACATGCAGAATTCAATAAAACCATTATTTTGTAGCTAAACCCACCAAATCCTACTGTAAAATCATGTTGAAAAAGCTGCTTGGTTTCAAAATCTGCCAGATCCAAACAGGGTTAGGCCATTGTTGGTATCAAAATCTGTCTCATCCAAGGCAGCCAATGAGAGTGCGCGGTTCAGCCACAGGACCCTCCCATCATGCTTAGAGAGTTGTTTACTACTACATTATGTGTTAGTAAGTTTTTGAAACTGTCATAGTGAACTGAAGACGTAACTTTCCAAACGAATAATTTTAAAATAGCTTACATAGCTTTAAATAGGTGAAATAGCTTACAAGACAGACACCTGTAAGTTCAGACTTGTGACAAAGCCAGATTATTCGCATCAAAGAATGCAGCCAAAAGAAATCAAAAGGGGAGCAAGCCCCCTTTGAAAATAAGAGACGTTGTAAAACTGCTATCCAAACACTTTGGAGAAGAATGGAGGAGCATTGAATCCCTACAATTTTATAATCAACTGGAGATAAATCAAGCTGGATAATTGGCTCAACCACCAGAAGAAACTGACTACGATATCGACGACGATGAAAATGAATAGCTTGAAGTTGTCTAGTAAAAATTTTAAAAGATTAGATTTTAAATGATTAATGTTTTCTTCAATTTAATATAGTTTTGTTTGTGATCAAATTTTGACGACTCATTAAAGAATTGATGATTTTTAATTAATAATTAATGATTTTTAAAACCTTAATGATTTTTATTAATATCCTAAAATTTTATAAATTATTAGGTTTATAATATTAGTAAAAAATTTAATTTACCTTTAGTACCTGTTTGAAGCAAAACGAGCTCATTATTAAATTTTTTTTTAATATCCGCCAAATCTAAAGGCTAGTATCAAAACCCACCAAATCCCAAAGTAAAATATATCAACTTTTGTGAGAGAAATGCCCCACGTTGTGGAAGCCAAATTACAATATCTCAAATTATTTAAATTATTAAATTGGATAGCCCACGTTGGGGAACTAAGTTATAATACTATTAGATTACCAATGCAATTCAAAACACAAAATAGGTTTACAATTTTAATACTTCTTTAATCGAAAGAAAGAAAATTTAATATATATATGTACAATATTCACAAAACAAGTTAATTCAAATCAAATGTTCGTTATAGTCTTTATAACACTCTTAGTATCTCGGGGGGTCAGTGCCGACTTTTCCCAATATTATTTTATTGAAAACAAAAGTAACGATTAAAAAACAGTTATTCTAGATAAAGATAAAAATTGAAAAGGGGAAAGGAAAATAGTACAATGTGTTATAATGTATGTGTATGTAGGTGTATCAAAAGGGGAATTATATCGAAGTTAAATTTATACTGATGGTCCAAACAAATTCTTCTTATAAAAGTATTTTACAGAGTCTTTCCAAAATATGTAATATTAAAGTTTTCACTGATGTACGGTTTGAAATATAGATATAGTTAATTCAGGTAAGTACTTATAGGCCTATGGATAGATCTCACCCAGTTTATAACTTCTTCTTCTGGTTATGGGACTTTAAATGATTATTTATTATTATTACACTTCACTTGAGTTAAGGTAAGTTATTTATTTAAACGTAGACAAAGTTTGAACACTAATAATCTTCAATTTATTGGAGAGCGTTGGTCATAGGTCTTGCTTCTTAGGCGTCTCTTCAACAATTAAAATCCTGGGATCAAAAGTGGCTTGCTTTGGGCCTTCAGGAAATGGGTACATAAGGCCTGGTGAATTTCGTATCTTCTGGGGTGTGGATTGTTGTACAGAAAAGTGTAATTTAAAATGTAGTGTATTTATTTGGTGTTGTTTTGATTAAATTTTGAAATAATTTTGTTTTACAACTAATATTGAATAATAAAATTAAAAGAAATTGATTAAATAAGAAAATTGCATAAAAATACCAAAAATAGCTCCTTGTACAAATTATTTTCTAACATCTACTATTTACAATTAAAACTATACATTTGGCTTTTAAACTGGTGTTTTCCGCGTTGCAATCGGTCACATGACTGTGGGCGGGGCTTAATAAACATGTCGTCTTCCTCTATCTAACTTTTGCCGTTGTTTCGTCGACTTTCAATGGATTGTTATGGCTTAACGGTATTTCCTATAAAATTTTGCCAAAGACATTTTTGATGAAGAATCTTTCATTCTATCTAATGGTGTTCTTCATTTTTTGATTTGAATTTTGGTTCTCTTAGGATTGATGATTGTATTTCTGATATGGCCTAGATTTTAGTATGCCGGTCTGATTTCGAGTGGATTAAAAAAGTGAATTTCGGTCGAACGCTTGTTGATGGAGTTAATCTTATAATTTGGATGGATTGGTTGATTAATTTAGATGAATTTTGATATAGGAAAGATAGGGATACGAGGTCTGGAAATATTATTAATTACGTAAAACGTTATCGAAAGTCGGGTGTTTTAGAATCTTGTTAATTTGTTGCTTGCAATTCCGTCCGCTAGATGTCGTCGATCGGATTGTTTCTGAATGATTTTTACTATTAATCTTCTGTCTCTCTCGCACTCATGCGTGTTTAGTTGAAATACATTAATGTATGATTCTTTTGGCTTGTTAATAATTTTGTGGTATATTTTGAATTGTTACAAAAGTTAGTATCAAAACCCGCCACATCCGAATTTCCAACTCATATTTTTTCTTGTATTTTAAAAATATTATTTTTAATTGTTTTCATATTTTGTCACTATTATAGGATAAAATAAACATAATTTATGGTACAAATTATGTGTCTGTATTGTTCTGGATGCGTTTGTAGCAGTTTTTGCGACTTTGCCAAAAAAGTCATGGAGTGGATGTGGCAGGGTTTGATTCTAGGCACCTCATGTATACATTCTTATAAATATAAATGAGAGACGGAAAATAAAGTAAACTATTATGATTAAATTACTTTCTTATATATGAAAATAAATAAATAAAAGAAGCAAGGTAAATATATTTTAATAAACAATTTCAATAAACAAAGAGCAGACAGATTAAATAAATAAAACAGACTTAAACTAAATAGATTAAAAATACATTGTTTGTAAGTGAACATCGATAAAATTGTATTATATACATATTGGACATTGGTGATAAAATAAGCGTAACATATAAACAATAAAACATCTGGTGTGCACATCACACAACTTTCCTTACCAAAATAGATGCTGTATCAATTACCAAATTTTTCGAGCGAGAGATTGATGATACCATTTTCGAGTTAATAGGAGTATCCGTTTCGAAGAAAGCGGTACTAACTTCAAAACGGTTAATCCCACGGACCTGATTTTGGTCTCAATCTATTTCTCACCCCCAAAAATGTCAAGGTCGATACCAAACACGGCTAGTTTAAAACAAGTCATTTTTGCCCCCAAAAAGGGCGTTTTTGGGGTCAATTTTTGAAAAAATGGAAAAAGTTGAGTGGGGTATCTTTTTGACATTCTTTTGGACGCTGAATCGAATGAGACCATTTTCAAGTCGATAGGACCAGCCATTTCGGAGATACAAACAAAATAACTTGCGTTTTTGTAATAACTTTTTTCAACGAATTTTTAAGGGTTAAGGGGGTCTGAGTAGAGTATGTTAGCAAAGTTTAATCAAAATCGTTAGAGGGGGTTTTGGTGTAAATACCAAAAATGTGCTAAAAACTGGTCCCACGGTAAGACACCACCTCCGGTTTGCTTCAAATTTACATGGGTTTAATTGTTTACGTGTTTGAAGATATCCTGTAAATTTCAGTTCGATCCGTCCAGCCGTTTGCCCTGTGCACTCCGGACACACACACACACACAGACACACAGACAGACCAATTGCCAAAAATGCATTTTTTGGACTCAGGGGGCCTTGAAACGTAAAGATATTATGAAAACTCAACATCGAATTTTTGGGTCGATCGCAATACTTACCTTACCTAGTATAGGGTAAGGAAAGTAATAACTACATAACACAATCATGTATGGCACAAATGTCTGTAGTAAAGAAAGGAGAATAAATTCTAACATTGGTAGCAGTGCTGGTTGGAACGAGTGAAGTAGATTTCCGTATTGAGAGAGAACACTAGCTTCTGTTCAATGGCGTCGAGTCTGTTTTAATAAATGTGGAAACATTTGTCTACAGTTTAAATGAGTTTTTTATAATTTGGAGACAAGTTTTGAAGCCTAAGGGCAAGTATATTGTTTGTACAAAGTATGTACACTTTGTAGTCAAATTTTAACGGGTGATTCGAAAGGATTAATGTGATATGTGTTCACGACTATGTGGTCACCATGATTTGTGTTAGTGAAAAGAAAGAACTATGAATTGTGAAAGGATAAAACATTATATATGGGCCTATCGGACAATAAGCAAGTATTTTATTAGCAATTTGAACTTATCTTGCATTTCAGTCTGCTATTAGAATTATTTTTCTTAGATATTTTTTAATTGACATTTCATCTCATCTAATTAATATTTTTACGTTAGCTTATATTGAATTCTGCAATCATGTTGTATGTTTTATATATATTGATGATATTTTGCTGTTGTGAGAACATTTACAACATGTTTGAGTAAACGTTTAGTTGTTCATCACAATGTTTTAACTTTCATTTGTTACCACAATCCTACTTAGTGTGAGTACTTTTTCAGCTTGACGAACCTGGCCAATGTGTAGTTATGTAGGCGCAAAAAAGATGAACAATAATTGTAACATAGAGATTGCATTGGGCAATTCCTAAGCTATGACGTAAGCGTGCATGGTGCACAATAGATCACAGATTCATGTCATGTTGCATAGATTGGATCATATTTGAATTGACAGATGACAAAAGGTAAACAATTAGAGTTTGAGCTTAAGTGAATGTTTCTGTTTTCTATTGCAATTAAATAATGAAGTAAATAATAATTAAACGATAACTCACATATTATCTTATTTCATTGTGGATAAGGTCCCCGAATCACTATCTTACAAGGTTAATTTATATTACCTGTTTTTTCCGTCAAGTGATCCACTAGTATTAAAAACACTACCGCGGTTTCGGACGTATTCAATCGTCCATCTTCTGGTGTAAAAGTCGCTCACATGAGGTAGTCGAACATTAAAAAACTGTTACAACACATTGACATTACAACACATACACAACAATATACAACAAACAACGCACAACATTTAGTTCGTAGTTGCCCGCACGGGTACTGGGTTAGGACTGACCGATACAGTTGTTTCCGAAATGTTACGTTCTGAAGCGACATTACAAACATTAGGTAATGTTGAAACACGCAATTCGGCTAGGGTCATATTGAACAATAAAATTAATAGAGTGTTTAACCGTTCGAATTCTATAAAGACTACTTCGGCGTTAAAGTTCAAACAAGAAATGAAGATAGCCGCCAACATCAATTCTAAGTTAAGCAAACAAGAAGCTCTAATAACCAAAGCAGATAAGGGGAATGCAATAGGGATTATGCAAACTAATGATTACATTGATAAAGTTAAGCAGTTTATCGATAATAATGGAATCATAAAATTGAATTCTGACCCCACTGTTGAACATAGTAAATCTATAAACAAATTGATTTCAAGAAGTACTGAATTACTATCTAATGGAGATATCAGATATCTAAAGGTCATTAAACCCCAGGTCCCACTCTTAAGAGGCTTACCTAAAATACATAAACCAGATACTCCAATACGAAAACTAGTAAACTTTACTAAGGCACCTACTTACAAAATTTCCAAAAAGATATACTGCATTATCAGGAGTGAAATAAAGTTTGAGAATAATTATAGTTTGAAAAATAGTTTAGAATTAGTGGAGAAAATTAAAGATTTAAAATTTCCTAACACCCATATTTTAGCATCGTTTGACATCGTCAACTTATACATAAACGTCCCCGTTTATAAAACAATCAATATTTTGCATGAAAATTTAATAAAAAACTCCAAACTTCCAGCCAATGCAATTAATGAACTAATTATTCACTGAGATCTTAAACCAAAATTATTTTCAGTTCAATGATGAATTTTTTATCCAAAGTGACGGACTCGCGATGGGCTCGCCCTTATCATGTACTATGGCTGAAATATTCTTAAATAACATGGAAAATAGGTTGTTCCTTGGACAACAAATATCATAATAAGTTAGTTTTTTATCACAGGTATGTAGATGACGTTATCATTTTGTTCAATGGTAGTAATAGACAATTGACCCTCCTCCACAATTACCGGAATGGATTGCATCCCAAATTAAAGTTCACTCTTGAAATTGAAGTTAACAAAAACTTAAACTATCTTGATGTCGCTATTTCTAAGATTTCCGACCATTTTACATTCAAGATTTACAGGAAGCTTACCACAACTGATCAAACAATACACAGCAGTTCTCATCACCCCATGCAACAGAAACTTGCGGCTTATCACAGTTTTGTGCATAGGCTTCTGTCATTCCCTCTTTCTAAGGATGATTTTGACAATGAAGTATTAACACTTAAACACATAGCGGTGTCGAATGGTTATGAGAGTTCCATCATTGATAACTTAGTCCGTAAACACAAAAACAAAAGAAATACTATAAAAACACAACTACGGGATAATAACAACGTGAAGAAAAAGTTTACTTCCACGGAGTTTGGTAATTTTCTGAACCACATATTGCAAAACGAATTAGTCAAAAACAATGTTACCTTAACTTACAGAACAAATAATAAGTTAGGAAACAAATTACAACCGATTGCCCACAACAAAGACTTTAGTGGACGTACCGGAGTCTATAAATTGAGTTGTGATGACTGTCCTAAATTTTATATAATACAGACGGGTCGTTCGTTTGCCAAGAGGTTTAAGGAACACTTGCCGAAATCTAAACCGACTAAAATATTGTCAAATTTTGCAGCTCACCTTGTTGATTTCGATCACAAATACACTGACCGTCAGACCAACATGAAGGTCCTAAAAGTTTTGTGACAAGAGTACATACATGAGTGTTTTTGAAGAATATGAAATTTACAAGGCGATGAAAATGGAACCCCATAATGTCTTAAATGATAAGTTGTCTTTTAGTGGCAACTCGATATACGACACTGCTTTAAAGCTAACTAATAATTTCTCAATTGGAAGGAGGGACAATGTCCACTGACTTAGGACTTTGTATCGGTCAGTCCTAACCCAGTACCCGTGCGGGCAACTACGAACTAAATGTTGTGCGTTGTTTGTTGTATATTTTTGTGTATGTGTTGTAATGTCAATGTGTTGTAACAGTTTTTTAATGTTCGACGACCTCGTGTAAGCGACTTTTACACCAGAAGATGGACGATTGAATACGTCCGAAACCGCGGTAGTGTTTTTAATACTAGTGGATTACTTGACGGAAAAAACAGGTAATACAAATTAACCTTGTATCACATATTATCTTTTTATTAAATTTAATATTTTTTAAAAAAATTTTTAACTTAGAATAATTTTGAATTCCAAATATTTTTTAAATATTTTAAAAATAAATTTTTCATATTTATAATGCCTAACTGATCCGAGACCAAGGCCGGGATGAAAGCTGAGAGCATAGCAAAGCTATATTTTGTAAATATTATTTTGGTTTTCTTTATATATTTAACTTTTGTAAATAAGATGAGAGTTGAGTCAAAAATCCACTAATTGATTGTGTCACTTGTTTTTATAAACCGACTATGCTCTGTTCCATGTAAAAGTACTTTCCTAGCCTGTGCCCGAGATTAAACAATCAATATTAAGAATTGTTCATTTAATAAGAACCACGTCTTGAAGAAAAAAAGAAATATAATTTAATATACATTTGTAATGGGTGATAAAACAAAGGTGTTAAATTACTTTTACTTCCAAGTTATCCACCGATTCTCGTAATTACCTGGAATTCTGGGAGGTCATGTTGCGGCACTGAAGATACAATTAGCAAATTATGGGCAGAATGCCAGGTCACACTTGAGACACCATTACGATTCAAGTGCGTATGATGGAATTCCATACATCCTTCAGAAGGTGAGACATAATAGCTACGTAGCCTTCCTCCATAATCTACAAGAACTAACTCACTTAACCTGGAAATAAGGCATGATTGTATTACTCGCAGTTAATCACTAGTAATGATATAGTTTTAATGTTTCTGTCAAAGGAGGAAATTCATCGATCATAAAAATATTTAAGAAACTTCAATTGTCATTGTGATATTAGTTACAAGCTCAATACTAAATCCAAACAAAACACATAATATGATTGTTTTGTTCAACTTCTTACTTTGTATCCACGTAACTACAATAGCCGCATTCAAACCCACGACAATCCAAACTGTAGCATATGGGAATGCCAGAGTAACTAAACTAGCAAGGCTCCCTTTAAAGCACAGTAGGAATTCAGTTGCAATTTGGTAGTTAAAAACTAAATGTTTTTACAAAATGGCACCCCAGACCAACACCATAGGATAACGAAATGACAGGATCAGAAATTTGAAATGTTGAAAGACTTATTTAAAGAAAAGATACCCTAATCCAAAAATTCATTGAGCTTCATTTGGTTATTGGTTTGTAAAGGATAATGCAATAAATGTTGTAATAAAAACATCATTAAAAAAATTATTTGTTTAAGATATATTACAATTATTTTGAAAGCCAGAAAAAATATTTATTATCCATATAAGATAAATCAAATTATACAAATCTTTTGCTGTCGTAAAAATAAAATAATACACCCAAATACCAAGCGAGGAAACAATTTGTTGCAATGGCAATATTAAATTGTTAACACTATTAATTATTGAATATTGAAATTTAAAATTATTATAAAATGGATCAAAAGTATAATTATAAAATTTATTTAATCTTAACTGTTTTTAATTGCCTTTTCTTAAGCCTTTAAGAATAAATATAATAGTTTTTCTTTTAAATTAAAATACAAATAAAAAGTAAATAAAATAAGTTATTTTTGAAAATGCAGTATTTGATTAAATAAGAATTTGTTATAAATTAAAATATATAAACATAAAAATCTTATTCTAATCAGGTTAACTTTATAATATATACTTACCATTTAGGACTTTTTACTCTAGTTGTAATAAAAAATATAGCAGCCAATGATTCGTTACAGCTCCATTGTTGTGATTCTTGAGCCTGTCAAAAATGAATCTATTCTCATCAAATTGTTCATCTCAACATTTACTTCATAATGTCTTACTTTCTGCCAGGTTGACTAATAAAGAGGGAGACAGTGTATGGTGTAGGTAATCACCAGTAACTACGTTCAGGAGTTTGGGGCCAACTAAGCATAGACAAGCCAAACACTTCTAGGCTCTCGGCCAGTCCGTTTCCATCAGCTGAATTCATAAATCTTTAGTAACTTTGAGTCATGTGGAGAATGACAAGAACAATGAAAATAATCCTTAGTAGTCAAGTACCCATTCTTGGGACTGTAGCCTAACTTGGGACAATTTGAGACTTTTCACTTTTTATGATTGGCTAATCAGATATTTTCCATTGTTATTATGAAAGCGGTACAAATTGATAAATGGATAGCTAATACTTAAACTGTAGTGAAAATAAACATTCTGGGATAGTTCTTTTGGCAAAATGATATACTTTAATTGTTATACAAAAACAGGTAATTTATTTTGACTGAATAACTTTAAGTGGACAGGGCATTCTTAGTAAGTTCTAGAGAATGCTAATAAATTTTGTTTTGCCTATTATGTTTGGTAAGAAGAACTGTCACTGTTTTAATGTTTGCAAAACAAATATAAAAATTACACAAAAATGCACATAGGCACGTAACTTGGGATGCTGTCTTATTTAGGTTCTAACATGGGATAGCAGGCAAAACATACACTGTCCCAAGTTAGGGAAGTATCTCTCCTAACCTGAGACACGAACGTTTAATTTTTTTAATTTACTTCGTGAAAGATATATTGAAAATGTACTAATTAAAAAAGAACTAAGGTATATAGTACATAGTTTTCATATATTTTCTTTCACCCCACCTATTTTTTAAAATATGTCTATTGGAATCTAAAACTGAAAACTGTCCCAAGTATGGGCACTTATGCAATCATTAATCACAAATCATTGTTGACCTTTTTTGCAACCATTATATTCTCTACATTTATAAATTTAGAACAAGAATCCATTTAATATTTTATATGAGCTCATTAATAAAAATATATTTTTAAATCAATTATTACAGGAGTTTTTAGCTACCTACAGGAATTTGTGTGTATAGCAAAACAGTTGGGTTTGTTCAAACATTTGTTTCCTTTCACCTATTTTATTACAGACAGAAGATTTCCCTAGACAACAGAATTATTTTTGTTTCCTAAGCAATAGAATGTATAATTATGTTTGTTATTTTTATAATTTATTATTTTTTAGAAGTACAGTAGGATTTGCTAATCCGGCCCTATATCGAGATTGGTAGTGCCGGATTACCAAAATTGCCGGATTAGTGGAACATTAGCTACTAAAAGAAAATTTTAAATAAAAACATTGTTTATATACAATCATATGTAATATTGAATTACTGTATCTTCACAAACATGTTAAAATACACAATACTGGAATATAATACATTATTCTAGTGTGAAGAAAATCAAGAATATAATGTTTACTTTCTAAAAAGTACAGTGCAGTAAAGTAAATTGAACTACTGTATACTGTATAAAACGTTTAAATTTTAACAGTGAAAACATTGTTTATGGTTTCTTGATTTTTTGAATTGAAGGAAAGTCTCAACACGTTTTCCTGCGGTCTCTTTAGTGTTATGATATCAGATAAGTAAGCACCATTTTCCTCAGCCAACTAGATTGCAGTGGTGAAAGCTTTTAGAGCCGTAAAAGCCTGGAACGCACACGGCGTTTTCGTCCGCCTCGGATTATTTGCCATCGCCGTCATATCAACAGTTGCGCGAAGGAGTTAAGTGTCTATGTCAGCTGTCGTCGTCAGGATCATCCACAAAATGATTCACTACTCTTGAAATACGACTCAATTTTGTCCTTTTTCTTTTTTATGACATAAATTGTTGCAGTGCCAATGTTGTAATTCTTAGCTAAATTAGATAATTTTTCACCTTTTTCCAAATGTTTTAAAACTTTACACTTTTTATCCAAAGTTAATGTGACGTGTTTGTGTTTTTCCGACATTGCACTACATTACACTAATACAATAATACATAGAACAGACACAGAATTACTACTGATACACGCGAGCAAACGATGGCACAATGGCTGTTTGTGTTGTACAGTAAAAACTGACACTCTGACTCACATACATGCAGGAATTTGAAAAGTTAAATGACCTGCCGTCGCTCTCTGAGAGCCAGATTGCTGGACGTGCCGGTGTAGCGCATGGCCGGATTATAGAGACTGTATTGTACATTGATTAACTATTTTACATTAACATGGAAAATATTAACTAGAAAAAAACATTAATTGAAACCACGTAGAATGGCAACATATAACAGTCCAAATTCCATAACATTATTATTAAATGAAAGTACCAAAAAGACTAAGAGAACTGATACAGTTTCAACCAATAGGATATACATATTTTATAGAAAAACAAATACCTAACCTAACCTATGTAAGAAAACCATTTAATAGCCTAGAGCCTAACCAGTTTAACAAACAATATTTAAGAATTATAAATTGTATAGAAACACACCAATATATTTGTACCCATGTATTAACTTCACTAGTAACCAAAAACACTGTAAAATCATGTTTAAATGTAAGCTACAACAAACCAATATTATAAGGTAAACTATGCCATAACCTATTCAAAGGAATAAACTCCAAAATACGATCAAATTCACAACACATAAAAAAAAGAATCTTGTAATAGAAAAACACCATCTTTATTTATTTATTCAACCAGATTTCATTAGATTCCACATTTATTATCAAAACACTTCAACATTAAATTAAATCTGAATTCGCACTAGTACTGTACTAGTGGACTGCAAAATGTAAATGACATAGGAACAGCTGTTAGTAGCCTATGGTTATAAATAATTTTAAAGTGAGAATGTATTTATTTCAAAACACAAACCTCAGCAGAAAACTATTGTAAAATATTAACATTTAAAATTATTCAGCCATAAATCGATATAAAAGATTAGCTCATAAGTAGCGAAATATATGTAAGTAAAGTTGAATGTTGTGTAACTAAAATAAGCCTCTGGTTACATGACGCCATATTTTTACTAAGTTAAAGATGTTACACGCGATTTAAATTAAATTCTTTCTATTAAATAAAATATGTGTATTTTGGCAACAACGAACTAATAAAGTCTATACGATATCTGAGATATCCAGTTATAAGATATACGACTTCAAAAAATTAATCAAAATCAAGTGAAATGTAAGTACTACTTTATACCAACAACCAAGAGGAAGCGAGAAGATTCAAGTAGTCCCTATGCGGAAGGATACAAAAGATGAAAAAAAAAAAAACGATGCGCGGGTTTTTAAAGCATTAGAAGCGATACTGAGTTACAGTGAAGTTGTGTATTTAACACCATCAAGTAAAAGTTTCATTAAAACAGTTTTTTTTAAATTAAATAAGTGATAAATTCAGTGGAAACGATCAGAGATAGGTATGCTCTCTGTTACTATTAACATTTCGGACTTTGAACAGTAAATTTCTATGAATAGTAAAGCCAAATAAACTCAATAATTTTCTTCAAAAATGATGCCAAATTTTGCAAATCTGAAAGCCATTAAATTTTAACCTTGTAATTAAGGCGAATAAGTAAAAAGCATATTCATGTCAGCCGAGTTCCTTTTCCCGAGATAGACATTAAATATATTTAAATAGCCTATTTAGCCAATATGTAAATTAAATGTAAACTGAAGTATAATAATTAATAGAACTTAGCCTAGGCCTATGTTATTAAATTTTGATATCCGCCTAGAGTCATACTAACGAAACCTTTGAATTGGAAAGACAATTGAATGAACTGAATATCCTATGTAATGTAAAAGAAAAAACATAATTCCAAAATAAAAAATTGTGACTGTTATAACCCTAAAAGAAATCCAGTGTTATTATTTATAAGGCTACTCCTGAAGCCAATACAAAGAAAGGTATTTTATATTTATAAATTATTAGTTATAACATGGATAGTATTACAAATGGCTTTCAAACGTGAGGCACGTTAATAAGGAAATCCTATTCACATTTATAACTCATTAGTATAATTAACAAATTTATATATAAATATACTTATAAGAGTATTATAAACATCAAAAAGAACAGGCTTTTATTTATTTGGATGCAGTGATCAACAATCTAATTTAAAAAGGTCTAAATCAAAGAACAATGTCTGACAAAGTACAAATCAACGACCCAAAAATAGGAAACTGTCTCATACTTTTCCTTCTTTGGCAAACAAAAATAAAACTTTTTTTTTAATTTGACAATCACACGTTTGATTGGCTGATTATTAACGATGTATTCTTTTTCTAATTGTGATTTATTACTTACTGGAGGAATATTAAACAGATTACTCCCCAAAAGATCATAAAAAGCCACTGATCCATTACTGGCTCCCACTGCAAGCATACTACAGTCAGGGCTCCACACAATTCTTCGCCATTGTTGGTTCACATCCTTTGCAACTAGGTAAACAAATAAATAAGATTATCTTAAATACTGTTTACACTATTTTTTACTGTGTTATATTTGTATTTAAAAACGCAGCAGAACTTATCTGCAACCACCAAATTATTTAGTTGGTTTGGTTTTATCATTGTACAGTTATTACTTGATAACATATTAAGATTGAGGAATGGTGTGGATACGAATTTAAAGGAGGTTGCAAGAGTGGAGCTCAAGATTTGTTGCTGCTGACAGATGCATCTGGAGAACAATAGAGGAAAGCAGGGTAGGACTGTAGCGCCAGAGAAGTAAACGTACATAATAAGAAGCATAAATTTATTTTTAATTGTGCCTTAATATACCGGAAATAAATAAACTAAACTGAATAAACAAATAAAGAGTAAGAAGATATTTTCAACAACTAAGTTTAAAAATAGATGTTAAAAAAATATACACAACCTATAATGGTGAGTGATTTACAGTTTTAAAAAAAAGATACAATACATATTTTGAGTATTGACTAATTTGCTGGAATTCGATTCTGATAAGATTTATCTCGAAATTGAAGAGAGAAAATATTAAGATACAATTATATACTAGCAAAACTAAAGAATAGATCTCCTACAAATTCTGGAAGAATAACACTAAATCCGTTGAAGACAGCAATATTGGTGAGATCCATCCGTCCGTATAGATCTTTAATTGACATTAAATAAACATTTCACTCAGAGACTTATATCTGCTATCTCATTTGAACATTAATTATTTTCACAATTTGTTTAATATTAATAATTCAATTTTCCTTTTTTGTTAATATGTAACTATTTGTGTTACCTCCCCACATTGGATTAAGACCGGACCTATACCCAAGATTTAACACATTTGTAAAAAAAATTAAGATTAATAACATTGTTTATGTTCATTTTAAGTTGACACATGTATTGAATTGTAAATAAGTAAATAAATAATTTACTATCCGTTTATTGAAATTATAATTTTTACTTTAAAAGAAATTAAGTATATTTCATTTGGCTTCCAAACGTGGGGCACATTAAAAAGTATATCTCGCACAAAGCAACAAAAGTTCAGATAAAATATGTATTGCAACTATTGAAGAAATTTATAATTAGGCCTACATATTGAACGTGTAATTCATCGTAATTTTAAAAAAAGATTAATTATTGTAATACAGTAGACTCCCTCTTAACCGGCCTCGGATTAACCGGTTCTCGGATTAACCGGCCTATCCCATGGAACAACAGTTTTTTTTTCTCTTACAGATTATACTACTGTAACTGGCCGAACGGCCATTGATTGTTTGACGGACATTTCAGGAAAATAAAGCTGGGTGACGCAGCTTTAGGCGTGCAATGTGTGTGTAGCAGACAGCACAGGGGAGGGGGAGCGTGAGGTTGATTCCCCTCTTGCTTCCGCGGCAACAGTATTTTTTCTTAGAATCAATTGACAAAGCGGCATCCTTTGTTTCTTTTTCTTCACCTGTTGCTTCACCTTTACTGAATTTCGTGGGAGCAAAATAGGTAATATTTGTAACATACTGTATTGCGAAATATGTTGAGCAGCAATAGATTCAACGGCATTAGACGTGATTAACGTACAAAATTAGAGAGGCTTGACATTAAAAATCTTTGAATGTTGAAGAACAGAAAAAAATAACTGGTTTTTTGATACGGTATATGTACATTCAGTTTTCAAAGCTTAAAATGTCTAATCTGTTAGTGTTTGTTTTTGTGTGTGGTACATCCAATAAAATGGGTTGCAATAACGTCTTTTTGTTTCTTTATTTATGAAATAAAGGTTATTTTTGAACAAAAATCTATTTTTTACGGGAACCTCGGATCAACCAGCCAAACAGGTAACCGGCCAGGGTCTTGGTCCCGGCCAGGGTATTGGTCCCGACCAGACCGGTTGTTCTACTGTAGATACAAATTGAAAAATAATGTTAAAAATAAATAACCCCTCATAATACTCGTATACAAATATGATTTAACAAATCTCATCCAGCTTAACAAATCATTATCCATTTTCTTTTCTTTATAATTTGAGTGATTACTTATTTTAATCTTTTTTGTCATAATCCACTTAAAATAATTTTGTCTTCACCATCATGAAACCCAGCATCTCATGTTAAGACGGGTAACAATATGATCAAGCAGAGATGTATCATACAATCCAACTTTATTATTATCTGGTTTTCCCATGCTCCATTTTAACTTCAACAAAACAAATTGTATTGCATTTCCTTGTTTTCTTTAAAACTTCCTTGTATTTTTCAGTTTATAATATTTATTATTTCACTTCAAACTGATTTAAAAATCTCAATGGCAGTCTTAGGTTGCACAAACCCGTTTAAAGAGAAGACTTTCAAAATTGTAGAAACAATAGATTATTAGGATGAAGAAGTATCCCTAGGTAGCACTAAAGGCTTTTTGCCTAAATTTAATTACTTATTTATGTTAAAATTTTATTTTAATCAACTTCAAAAGTAACATTAATACAAAAGCATAAAAGAACAAAGTAAACATACAACTTACTATAAACATAACTACATCAATATTACTGTTCATACACTTACGTGTTGCTTTTCCAACAACAGAGGAATATTCATCCCGAGAAGTTCTAATCTCTAGTTGGTTCTCCTGCAGAATCGCAATAAATCTACCTTCTTCTCCAACAGCAAAGTGCCATGGTAACTGATAGTTCTTCAACCTTATCCCACACAATTTAAATACAAGAATTATCAGATTTTTGCAGGTTAAAAATGTATTATCAGTTTAAGTCAAATATTGTTTAAAATAATAATATGTACAATTATAATACTAATTTACAATTGTATCAACTTAAACTTATACAATTTACAAACTGAGTAAGTAAAACTTAAGATTTATAAATTTTAATAAACATAGTCCAATTGTAAGCATTTACCACTAACATACAGCACAGTCATCCATCTTTCGTCTTTGTTGTTATGAGCAGCATACAGCTCAAGAAACCGAACATCAGAACCTAAGTCGAACCTATGCAACTGAATGAAAGTTTCAACCACAGCAAACTGAAAGGGTTAACCCCATCACCAATCTGCTCCATGATTAAATATTTTTTTAAAAGTTATACTCAAATAACATCTTGTAAAGTTCAATTCTTGTTTATTATTTTACTGTTAAGCAACTTATCACTATTGTGTTCTAGCGAAATAAATAGTAAAGAATATTTTTTTAAACAAAAAACTGCTACCGTATAACAAATCTATAACCAATGTATTATTTTATAAATTTAAATTTTAGTAAATAAATATAATTTGGAAATCTACACTTCAATCTTTTATATCTAAAATACTAGGTATATCAATTATCCTATAATATGGAAATAAATAGCAATCCAATGGTTAAAATGTAAAAAATCTAATCAGCTGTACCATTCCACAATGTAATAAAATCTAACTCGTATATCAGAATAATTCTACTAAAACTACAACTAATTTAAACTTATTATTAAAGTTACCTTGTCACATCGTCAGCTAGAGAATGATTTGATACAAAGTACTGTAAAGGATGTCTAAGAGCTGAAACAAAACTATAGAATTTCCCACTGGTCTGTAGTTGTTGGCCAAGCTTCTATAAAAAAAAACAAATAAATCAAAACAAGTATCTAAAATAACATAATTTTTCAAACATTATATTAAAATGCTACCTTCAAATGTCACAAAATTCGAAAATTTAATAGGTAAGGCATATTTAAAAACCTTATGAAGAAACTACTTCTGATCTAGAATAATGGTGACCATATTTTCTTACATACCGGCATTGTATTTGGATAACCTAATAGAACTCCGATCCAATGCAATATTTTGTTCCACTGGAAATTCAACTTTTTTGGCGCTATCTATTAGGGAAACGACGGAAGCTGTTTGAAACACCAATGCTACCAATGATTTCTCCCTAGCGCTTCCTCGCGGCGCGATGCACTATTTTCGCGACAACCTTTTTTTCGGCACACAGCCCCCGTATGAATGCATGATCTATTTTATTATTAATGATCTATGATACCGGTAATATAAATCCAGCACATTCTTATCTATGGGGAGTCCAGCACTTTAGATTCATGTTGATATAATACATTTTTGCCTTATAGTCTTGACAGGTTGGTATTTACAATTTAATTACATACCAAACGCATTATCACTATCCAAATTCATAAAATATTTTTCTTTAAATAAAGCACGAACATATAATTTAAAGTTGCAATAAATAAATAAATAATAAAATATACATAAAATTGTAAAACCCTGATACTTTTCCTTAGGCCCGAATTACACTGTAAAATATTTTATAAAAGTTCTTTGACGAAGATCTTTGATAGTGTAATGAGCCATCTTTTATAATATATTTCTTTTATAACATTTCTTTTATAAAATTTAAGAGGATGGTAAAAATTACCTTTTATAAAATATTAGATACATCTTTACGTTTTAGTACAAGTCCAAAATGTTTTATAAAAGAGAATCACTTTTCAAGCGGTGTGAAGCTAGCAATAACATACCATCTTTTATAAAACATACTTTATAAAATATTTTACAGTGTAATACGGGCCTATATCAAAGCCCACTAAAGAATACCGTTGAGGGATGGGCTTGTGTACACCGAGACCTTGAACGCTCCAATCGCCGTAGTGCGACGTTGTCACGTTCTTCCCACGCTTCTAACTGACTGCGGCTGACTCAACGAATTTATAATTCTTTAAACTGTGCGATCAAGCCTCGAGCGGTAAATACCAGGAGTGTTCGAGGCTAGTAGATATGGCAACGCTGCGCGCCCATCCTATTGGCCGCCTCGCAACGGTATTCTTTAGTGGGCTTTGATATAGTGTTGTCCATTGCCATTGGTAAGTTTATGAGAGGGTTTTCTATTGTTTTAAATGTTTATGCTTAGGTTTAAAAAATTGATATATATCAGTAGATATTACTTATGTCTTAATGTTTATGAAAAGTTTTTTAAATAATATTTTAATATATATATACATTAAATTTGAAACGTAGCTTAAATTTTAGTTTGTGCATTTTTTAAACATTTATAGGTTTTAGATCTAATAAAACCTGAACACAAAATCTCACAATAAATACATTTACTAACCTCAAGTGCGTTTCAACGACAATGTTGCCATCCTCAGTGATGCATGGGCTACAGTAACCAAACTAACCATCTAACTAGTTATTCATTTATATGTTTTGTTTGATGATACAACTAAAGTACGTTAGTTTTTTTTTTATGTGGGTTAGCAACCCAGCCTTGATAGAACACTAAAAGTCGCCCTAACCTATTCTAAAAACAACCAAATCAACTAAATTTCAGTAAACCTGCCAACCTAAAAATGTGTAAACTAACTTGTAGGTTGGTAATAATTAACTTTCTGAAAAAAATCTTTTTGTAAATAAACTTTAGCAACACTTTTGTAGGAACCAGAGTAGTGCTGCCAACCTAAGCACATTGTACTAATGAATTTTGAATGCTGGTAAAAATACTGTGACTAGAAACTATAAGTTAGAACTTCAGGATATTTTTTTACTGAAAATACATTGATGCACTGAATACATTTGGACCCTTGTTATACACATCGGATTGATTCGATGTATCGAATTGTGAACATCAACATATTCGAATATCCCTAGTTTGTAGTCTGACGTAAAGTATGGTAACATTAAGTATTTAAGTTCTGTACCGGTAGGCCTAGGTATTGAAGAAATAACTGAAAATGTTTTGTTTCCTGTTTTGATATAGGCCTACTGAACATATTTTATTAAAAGATGTTAAGTTGTTTGTAAAAGTACAGGAATAGGGGAGTCCGATAATTGTGTTTATTTTCGTTTGTGTGGGCAGTCCAAGTCATTGAAAAGATACGTCTAATATTTCCTGAGTTAAATAAGTTATGAATTGAGTTTAAGTTTAAACTCTGTTTTAATTTCTGTTCATAATCAATTACGCTAAATTGTGTAAATTATATTTCCTGTTTATATCTGCATTTATTTCAAATGTTTAGAAATATAATTGAACATTACCTAGCCTACTAGGTGAAAGTGTATATTAACACTCTAGCAAATATTTATGTTATAAAATACAACTAAATTAACGATAGCAACTTTGATATGTTAACAATGTGGAAACAAACTATGACTAGGAGACTGTATGTTAGAATTTTAGGTTATTTTTTTAAGCTAAATTTTTAAATTGACAAATTAGCAACCTAACGTTCAAATCAGTTGGAGTGTTAATATATACTTTCGCAAATTACAATTACAATTTGATCCTCGGCTGACCTACGGCAACAGAAAGTCAAGAATAATAAACAAAAAATAGCCTAAAATTCTAACTTATAGTCTTTAGTCACAGTAGGCCTATGTTTACCTGTATTCAACATTTAACAGTGGAATGTAAAACAACGTGGTTGTCTGCAAAAATATCAGCCGAGGGTTGAATAGTTAATTTACGCCCAATTACATATTACAGCTTTTTTTGTGCATACATTGGCACATCTGCCACAATACAGCGCTCGGTGTCCTAATGTAAACTTTAACCAAAATATGTAGGCTGCTAAAATCTTGATAGGGTGATGTACTATAATTTTGTCAACATAGGCCTAGCTTGTATGGAAGTTTATCAACAGAAAAAATACACTCTCCCTCTAACCTACATCGCTCACTGCAAAAATACTCTTAACTCGTAACTATCAATTTTAGACTCCAGCTTTGAATATTTTTAGGTTGGCATTGTAGGTTAGAGAGCTTAAATTATGAAGTAATTTAGCCTTTTGCTTTCAACCATATAAATAATGGTTTGATGTGTCTTTTTTAATAGTATCTTAAAATTTATTTTTAATATTTCAGTCATCAGAATGTTAAAAAAACAATAAAATGGGCCAACCTATTTAAACTAGATTCTTTAATAAATATAAGTTTGACATACCGTAAAATCTGGTTCTTGTTTCCATTCTGAATATACAAGTAACTCATACAAAATATTATCCGTGCACTTGCGATGTGAACTTTTAATTACAGGCATTATTAAACAAATTTGAATTTCTCTACATAACCTAAAATCTACGTAAAGCCAGACATCAAAATATCTGTAGCAGCTGTCTTGCTGTCTTCATTGACTTAGCAGTAGACGCTAAACTAAACAATTGACAGCACATATTACGTTTTACATCGTTACTTCCGCCCAGAAAAAATAATGAATTTGGTACTTTGAACAAATTATAGTTTAATTTTCAATCAATAAAAATGTCATATATTTAACGGAATAAACTCGAATGATATTAAAAATATTTTATATATTATTATCATCGAATATTATTATCTAAGAAACTTCCAGTTAGCTGAATTTTTGTGTAGGAAAAGGGAGTGAATGGTAAACGTTGCCAGTTAGACCCTTACAATAAACTACTAAAACTTGAATGTTTTACTGCAATTTAATAAAACATGTGTACTACTTATAAAATAAAACATAATTTAATGTTTATATTAATATTGCTTATCTAGTTATCTATGGTATGGTGGTACATACGGTACTATAGCCCGTTTACAGTTTAGTTGATAGCATGGGCCTTAGGAGGCTTGCCGCTCTACAACCTGGCCTAACTACATAGGCTCTCAGTAGCGTACCTCATGTTTAAGTAAACCCCATTACATATTCCTAATAACTATTTTAAATGAGTTTATGAGGTTGTGATGTTTTCATGCGGGCTGCTAGCGTAAGATGTTCGTTTGAATAGCATGTACAATGCCTGCCCATTTTATAGATAAAAGAATTTTACTGTTTTTTTTTCTGATTTCACCCACTTGGACATTTGTTGGTCACTTTTTCGTTTATTGCGAAGCGTTTCTGCAGCACTCTTGTTTAAATGCCGTATTTCGTATGAAAGTTCTAAGTCTAGCATATAACTTTACAGCTTCTGGACAAATACAAGGCAATTTTCCTTTCAGGAGACTTTAAAATAACTCCTCGTACTTTGTTCAAGCTGTCACCTCGCAATTTGGAGAACTCCATTTTAAACTGCCTGATTTTTCCTTTCCACTCTTGGGTCGGTTCTGTCAGGCCTGGTATCAAAAACGTCTTTATAAACCTCATTGAAACAGATTTGGCGTGTATGCAGGTATTTATGACAATAAACATTATGTTTGTTTTTTTATTAGGCTATTTGATTATTGGTAAATATTTTTTAAGCATTCTTTAAAAAAAAATTGTCACAACTGTTTTGACACATTTAATTTTTTATTTATTTTTTTATTTACGGTACATCACTTTTGCTTAAGACTTTTTTAAATTTTTGACCTGAACATTCTTTTAATTTTTTTACATGCTCTACGATTAGTTTTCTCATGTTTTAAATCATTTATCAAAGAAGTAACTTCATTTAATAATTTATCAATGGTTTATTTGTTCATTAAATAATTTGGGCACTCATCAAATTATTCTAAGATAACTTTGAATTATTACCAGAAGAATCGTTAACGTTTCATCCCCCCCCCCCCCCCGCCCATACAAAGTTTTCAAATATAACCATCTGTTCCTTATTTACATGACCGAAGTCGGGTACGACAGCTGTAATAAGTTTTCCTTATTTACCTGACCGAAGACGTGGACAACAGCTATAAAAAAAATTGGTATGACAAATATAAACATTTGTTCCTTATTTACATGACCTAAGTCGGGTACGACAGCTGTAATAAGTTTTCCTTATTTACCTGACCGAAGACGGGGACAACAGCTATAAACAAATTGGTATGACAAATATAAACATTTGTTCCTTATTTACATGACCGAAGTCGGGTACGATAGCTGTAATATGTTTTTTTTATTTACCTGGCCGAAGCCGGGCACGACAGCTATATACAGTTTTACTTATTTACCTGAACTAAGCCTGAACAACACGACTGTTAAATAAAGTGCCTGTGGTGACGGTAACGTCCCTCTACAGTGACTACGTCCCTCGAGTTCAATGCTTTTTCCTCACGCAAAAAAAGTGCCTAAAGCGTTTAAAATCGGCTACAATATTACTGTATTTTCAATATTTAGTTCATTTTATAGTTACTTTCCTTTCCGCTAGAGGGCAGCACCTCCTGGGTCACCTTTTTATGATTATTTTTCTGAGTTCATGCTTATTTTTGCAGCCATAATATCCAGCGCTATCGATTCCTGACGTCAAAAACCCCTATATGCAAATTTTCATCAAAATCGTTAGATCCGTTAGCGAGATCCCCGAATTAAATTTAGATACGGTATTTAGAAATTTATTTATTAAATCAATAATCAGAATGGTGACAACCAAACTTTTTGAAAATATCAAGAGTTGACCCTTATAATTATGTATATTATCTGAAAAAAAGACTATAAAAACTAAATTTGGTGACTGTTGTAAATAGTTATGATATTAGAAAGCAGTAGTAATATTTACGAAAAATAATCATAGACACTACTGTCAGGTTGCCTCACTAGCGTCTTCCACACAACTGACCTTGAGTAGCAAGCAGGAATAGACAGTGGAAGAGACAGTAAAATATGTGCACATAGTGGTACACAGTATCAAAACAAAAGTACGCTCGTAAGAAATACAACGGCTTTCCGTTCCAGGGTTAAACACAAATATTAGGTTATGCCTATTTTTTAATCATTCCTCTCGAAAGAAATGCATGCAGTTTTAATTATACTGTCCAATAGTCAAAGAAGGCAAATCCTTTTCTCTAACAATTTCTTTCGGGGCTATTTGGTTTTGTATCTGATTTAAAGTTTTAATTTTTGATGTCCCATGATTCTGGATATTATTGAAAATATATATTCTGAAATTTAAAAAATTAAAGACTACTCCATTTTACTTCTTTCTATTTGTATTTAACTACAAAATTACTGGCAGAACTCAAGACGTTACAAGTGGCAAAAGTTGAAATCAGCTGAAACTAGGTTTGCAACTGGTATTGGTGCATGAATAGTTAAAAAAATGTAGTTTTGCATCTGGAGTTGCTCAACATGGTGTCACTGTGTGAACTCGCCTTAACAAGTCATGTCATGTTTATAAAATAATTTCACAAAAGTGATGATTTCATGTATTTGATATTATCAAATAAAATATATAGGATTACACCTAGACCGTAGTAAAACACTTTAAATTAAAACACAGTGTCTTAATTTAAATGCAAAACTAAAACTTCTATATTTGTTTATTAATTCTAATCATTTCTCTCCAAAATTGTTGTATTGTATAGCAAATGCACCACCAAGGGTTAACTTTGCTCAGAGCATTCAAGATTAAAATTTCATATAAACTTATAAAAATTCTCTTACTCTGCAAATTTTTAGAAAACACTTGATTCCTGGAATTATAATAAATCATTACAGTGTAACTAATATTTTAGACTGGTATAAAACTGAAGATTCATGTGCCAGTTTATAAAGATTTAAAATTTCATTGTCATTTTTTGGTCACCATATCATGTTTACCTAACTACAGTACCAAATAAATAATAGCAAACTAAACTGAAATATATTGTTATAAAAATTAGCAAGAATATTTATTAAAAAAATGCTAAATTGAATATTTCAACAACAACATTTTTTATTTAGAATATCTATACTGTATGCCTTTTAAGTTATAGTTTTTCACAATTCCAAGAGCTTTTTTGTTTTATCAACAGTTTTCTTTACCGCCCAAACAATAATATTATTGTGGGCGTACTTTGAATGCGGTATCAAGTTGGCTATAGACCAACAATAACAATACACCTTTGCTTGAAGTTAGATTTCATTGATTTAACTTGTACAAACTTTAATTAGATTGCCATTCTCTCTAAACAGAACATTAAAAGTGTATTTTTATACCCTACAACTGGGAAGTGTTGTGTGTAAATATAGAACTGTACATGAGGCAACACCGAAATAGAAATATCAGAAATCATTTGATTTTCTTAAGAAACACCAATTCTTTGAGAAAATGGTTTAAAATAATAATACACTGTAATTATTTAAAATTATAGGGGTCTTATCAGGAACTAATTATTGTTATCTTCTTTGATATGAAAAGAGTCTTTTATTAATAATTTAATAATATATTTATAAAATTACTAAGCTCTCTTCTAGAAGGCAAATATTTATTATAACTTCAAATTAAAAATCTAAAATTAAAATAGTGCTAACAACCATGAATTCTTTCCATAATACTTCCTTGAATAGGAGTACAGTACATTTTGTCTCTCTCTTTACAATTTTATTTTAAAAAATAGGGCAGTAATTGAAAAGAAACCAAGTTCTATGAAAACAGGAATGTAGGCAGGGGGGGCGGACCCCCTTGCTGTTTAGTTTTTTTTAGAATGGAATTTGATTTTGTTTGTGACTCCCTACAAAACAATGAGATACAGAATATTTAGTATTGATGGGCCAAGAAAGGACCAGCGACAGTTATTTTGTTTATATACTTCACGTTACGATCCTTTAGTTTTTGCACTGCATGGCCAAACTTACGCACCCAGCCATCCCCCTCATTCTCAGAAATAATTATGTGGACTCGCCTGTCCGTTGCGCAGTTATACTAAATAACTAAATCTTTAAAACTTTTATTCATCGAGGTAAAAATGATATTATTAACCATGAGTAGTAGGCTTAATAAATACCAAGGTCAAGGAACGATTTTGAAGTTTTTTAAACAGATGAGTCAACAACGTCAAGTAGAAGCTTCTGTGTCAGCGACAAAAACAAACAAGCTTTAGTTCACCCTAATGATGAAAAATAAGTAAGTTTTCTACAATTTTATTTAGAAGAACAGTTTTTGTGTAGCTACTGTAAAAATAAAATGCTCGAGATTTGACAAAAATGAAGAGTTCTTCTCAGCCATAGAAGCCGTAAAACTGCAAACACTCCCCTATTACAAAATGTAGTTTTGTTTTATGAAGACAAGGTATCTCAATCTATTTTCAACTCATATGTACTATGGTGCTAAAAGGTGGAGTGGAATTAGGAAGAAGATGGACCTAATAAGCTTTTGGCCATTTTAGATTCATAAAGCATGTTTTTCTATCCTAACATTAGATAGCCTACTTATTAACTGTTCTAGGAACTTTACCAGTTTCAACATGTGAGGCAGAATGCTCTTTTTCTACATTGAAAAGAGTTAAGTCCTATTTACAAAATAGGATGGGTAATGAACGGTTGACAGGACTTTTGCTTTAATGTCTAGGCCTACTCATTGTCCAGTCACGTTCACTGCCAGAGATGTTTTAAATATCATGGCTAAACAGTCAAATCGCAGATTGAAGTTATGAAAAGTACATTTTAATTTAATAAGCATACGAATTGTATAAATTTATTATTTTTAAGAATTGACAGATTGTGTTTTTTATTCTTTAAATAGAGTTTTTACTTATTTAGCTTTTCTGTGTATTACTTCAATTATTTAAACATTCTACTAATTCTTTGCAGTCTAGTTAATTATATTTAGTACTTGAGTATTTTTTAAGTAGATATTTAATAAAAAAGTAATAATTTTTATATAAAAATGTATTTTTTATGTGCATTTTAAGCTAAAATAGGTAACAAAACACTGTTTTAAGGGTCAAAATTTTAAAAAATTTCACAGACCACCATTTTTCCAGACTACCCCCCCCCCCCCCCGTAGGACCCCGTAAGGCAGCCCCCCCCCCCCCCTTTACAAAATCCTTGCTACTTCACTGATGAAAATCCCATCTTTTCTGCATCCTATTTTTTTACACGCTGATGATAAAGTTAGAGAGATGGTGATCGTGAACTAATTTATAAATGTCAGTAAAAACAACATCTGGTGTGCACATCACACAACTTTCCTTACCAAAATAGATGCTGTATCAATTACCAAATTTTTCGAGCGAGAGATTGATGATACCATTTTCGAGTTAATAGGAGTATCCGTTTCGAAGAAAGCGGTACTAACTTCAAAACGGTTAATCCCACGGACCTGATTTTGGTCTCAATCGATTTCTCACCCCCAAAAATGTCAAGGTCGATACCAAACACGGCTAGTTTAAAAAAAGTCATTTTTGCCCCCAAAAAGGGCGTTTTTGGGGTCAATTTTTGAAAAAATGGAAAAAGTTGAGTGGGGTATCTTTTTTGACATTCTTTTGGACGCTGAATCGAATGAGACCATTTTCAAGTCGATAGGACCAGCCATTTCGGAGATACAAACAAAATAACTTGCGTTTTTGTAATAACTTTTTTCAACGAATTT
>JAGFPH010001374.1:148782-178611 GCA_018207615.1 Philaenus spumarius
TAAGGGTATATAGCGTACATAGCGTGTTAAGGGGGTCTGAGTAGAGTATGTTAGCAAAGTTTAATCAAAATCGTTAGAGGGGTTTTGGAGTAAATACAAAAAATGTGCTAAAAACTGGTCCCACGGTAAGACACCACCTTCGATTTGCTTCAAATTTACATGGGTTTAATTGTTTACGTGTTTGAAGATATCCTGTAAATTTCAGTTCGATCCGTCCAGCCGTTTGCCCTGTGCACTCCGGACACACACACACACACACAGACAGACCAATTGCCAAAAATGCATTTTTTGGACTCAGGGGGCCTTGAAACGTAAAGATATTATGAAAACTCGACATCGAATTTTTGGGTCGATCGCAATACTTACCTTACCTAGTATAGGGTAAGGAAAGTAAAAACTATTGGTAGGTACTTATTAACAATTTTATATCCAATTTACTTGAAAAAAACTAAGCAGTTACATTAGAAAAATGTAGAAATTTAAACTTTGAATTCAATTTATTGTGGTAGATATACTGAAAAATGTAGATTAGAATACTTATGTACTGTATACACAGTGTTTCGCGAGAGGTTATCATAACTTCAGGAGATGATAGGGACCAAAAAAAAGGCTAAATTGTCCATATATGAATGAACATAGGTAAGAAAAAGCTTTGTTTTCCAGATATCCGCCATTTTGCTTTTTTTTACAAAATAATTCATATTTAGAGAAAAAAATCAATTATACCCAATCATCCATTTCAAAATGGTGGCCACTTAAATTCCTGAAAAACCATACATTTTAACAAAAAATGTCAAGACACTTTTTTGTAGCCATTTAAATTCCTCATCAGATGGAGTGACTGTCAAAACAATCAGATGAAGGATAATAATTAAATTATGTGTAAAATTTGGTTTGTTCAACCTGGCATCCTATGCCAACACATCTAACACAACAATATTGCATGTACATTTGATATTATTATCTTTAACTTAACTATTAACCTTCATCCGATTGTTTTAACAGTTATACACTATCCTATAGGAAACTAAAAGGGCTACAAAAAAGATGTACCGGTAACATTTGTTAAAAAGTACGGTTTTTTAGTAATTCGGGTTTGAAGTTTTCAAGCAGCCGCCATTTTGAAACGCATGATTGGATAAAATATATTATTTTTCATAAAATAGAGCATTGTTAGGTTAAACTTCATTCCAAGTTTGAACTCAATCGATCAAACATTTCTCTAGATATGAATTATTTTGTAAAAAAACAAAATGGCGGATATCTGGATAAACAAAGCTTTTTTTGATAAAAACACTAACATATGTTTTTTAGGTCACCTAATACCTCCTGAAACACCCTGTATATGTTTATCAGGTCAAGATAGTAGATGGAAGCTTAAATGTTTATTTTTGTTTCATCATAAAATTATTATTTTAAAAATGAATAGTTTCTAGAATAAGCTAAAAATAATTTTTAATAATTTTTAACATACGAAATCCAAGTACGACACCTAGTAAAAAAATTTAAATGACATTGTAATTTTTATACCTAACTTAAAATAAAATCTTAAATTTAACCCTATGTGAAGTACTTCAAAATTTTAAAAATATTAAAAAAAGTAACTAAATTCTTATTACACGAGTCAAACAAGTCTCAATAAATTTAGTTGCCTATACATTTTAATTTACTCTCAAATCTGGCTATTGACTTTGGCGTTTTAAGGTGTTATTCTAGTCCTTCATTATTTCTAAGGGCAAAAAGTAAAGTCATATTTTTACATCACTTCAAATTTTATAAAATAACTACATTTCCAGAAAATGTTTTCATTTTTGTAAGCATTTTTTTCAATAATTTGGTCTTTTTAATCCATAAACACATTAAAAGAAATGGATGCATTCGTTAAAACATTTCTATTGGTTCATTTAAGAAACAGGGAAAAATAAAAATAAAATTGTAGAATTCAAAATTAATTTGGAAGGCTACTTATTCACTGGCCAATAAAAGATCTATGACTGATGTGCGTTTGTGTACAAGAATGAATGAAATTTTAAGAATGATAAAGAGTCCAAATTTACCTTTAATGTAGAAGGAAGCTCTAGAAAGCAATGTGTCAGATCTAAATTTAGCCACCATAGTATAAATGTTGTGTCAAGAGCCAGTTCAACAACAGTACACAAACAGTGTGAACTCTTTTAGCACAAGCAAAGGTGAGTTTTTATTTAGTTCTGTAGAAAAATAATTTTGAACTAAATTTACTTTGTTTTTTTACATCACATTAGTTATACAAATATATTAGAAAAAAGGAACTCAAGAAAAAGTTTTTACAGATTTTTACACAAAATAAAATTACTACATTAAAATTGAGACCTCATTTTGAAATATTGTCTAAAAATAAATACAATCTAAGAGTGAAAATAGTATGAATCAATTAATTACAAGTGTTTGTATTTTTACTATAACAAATTATTGTCAGATTCGACAAAGAAAATATGATTTGTATACACTATCACATTACCATCAGGTAACCTTAAAGTTTGATCAGCTTAAAAATAAGTTAAGTTACTACATCTGATTAAAACTATGCAGACTAAATTTCTTCATTACTATATGACTAGTTTGAAATACTCCATTAACATTTGTGCGACATATAATTACAGTAATGTTATATTATTTGTCAAACTAAAGGGGCTTTTCAAAAATGCCTACCAAAATGCCCTTTTCAAGTTATATCATCCTTTAAAAAATTTGAGTTTTTAATTGACAAAGTTCAACAAACTTTGTCGCTTAAAATATTAATTTTTAATTTAAAATAATTTGTAAAATTGCATTGAAGACATTAGCAGTGTTTCAAATAGTTGAATGAAGTTTTATAAATGAACTTTATCATTTCATAATGATTCTAAAAATAGGTGCAAAACAAATTTTTGAGTGTAGCAACCAAATGAATAGGCCAATTTTGTCTTACCACAGAAATTCAAAGTTTTTAAAGGGCCCTGATTTGAGGTATCATAAATTATAAGTATACATTAAAATTTTTTTAGTTGGGATGGAAAGAGGAGTTTCAGGATTTTTTAAATAGGTTTTATAAGTTCCCCAAAATGTAAATAACTGTCCCGAGAACAGATTTTGCATTTCTCTTTCAGTCTTTTATATAATAGAGCTCAAAAAATTAAGCTGTAAATACATATTTTGTTTAAGTAAAAATATATGAATGTTTGATTAGGTGGTGCAGATGGTTTGTATTTTATACAAGGTTACTAAACAAATAAATAAACAAAAATTAATGTAAACTTTTAAGTATAAAATATAAAAATTGGCTAATTTGTTTTAGTAAACTATGTTATGGTTTAAATTTTTTCAGGCCTTACCTATACTTAACACCAAACAATTTATATTAGGTTCATTTTTTTAAATATGTCAATAATGTTACCAACTTGAGTAGAATAAAAACTTGATAAGTGCATAAATATTTAATGTAAAAATACTTATCTATACAATAAGTACAATATTGTACCAACCTCATGAGCTCATCTTTCAAAATCTTTTTATTAGTATACAATTTTTAGTGTGAAAATGGAGAAATTATAGTTGAGTGGATCATTGCTAAACGAATATTTAAATTAACACTGCCGGTATTTATTTAATGTTATTTTTTAGATGTCTATGGTGCCATTGCTTTTTCGTGACTGGTGGGATGACTTTGACCGAGAAAGGCCATCAAGACTCTTAGATCAACATTTTGGTCTTGGTCTCAGGCGAGATGATTTGCTAAATAACTACCCAACATCTATGTTGAGGCCTGCAGGATACTTTAGGCCGTGGCGACAACTGCCTCGTCAAAACAGTGGTTCATCAAACTTAGTTGCTGGTGCTGATAAAGTCGAGGTAAGTCTATTGTATTTTATTATTATCAAATGTAAAAATGTTCCTAGTTTCAAATTCTTAGTAGAAATTATATTATTTAGCTATAATTATATTTTAAAGCTCTTATGCTTGAAATGTGCAAGTCACTCTTATTAGTTACTGCAGAGAGATTTAAATTTTGCTTTACAACTATAGCTTTAAAACTAGAAAACAAAAAGGAATTTGAAAAATTATATTTAGAAATTTTTTTAAAAATAAGCATGTTTTAATGGTTAATACTATAAAAATGAAATTTTCAAAATTGTATTTGGACTCAAGTTTAGGTTTTCCATAATACAAACCATACATCTTATTAGAAAGCATTTATTTTAATAATAAATTACATTTTTCAGGTCATCTTGGATGTACAGCAATTCTCTCCTAACGAAATTTCAGTAAAAACCGTCGACAATGCAGTTGTTGTAGAGGGAAAACACGAAGAGAAACAAGACGAGCATGGTTATATATCTCGCCATTTCGTACGCCGCTATGTTTTGCCAAAAGAAGTTGATGTTGCTAACATTGTATCATCCCTCTCTTCAGATGGTGTTCTAACAATTTCTGCTCCAAAAGTGGTGAGGCTAAATCTAATTACTACTCGTATATTTTACTGACCAACATTTTTCATAACATCCTTTTTGAACTAATTACCTGTGAAAAAATGTTCCTTTAATGGCATGGAAGTTTAAGAATATAATACTGTAAACTGTGATATTTAGGCCTACACATATTTACATTGTATAGTGTTACTACATTATGAAAAATCAAAATTATTGCAAAAATAGACTAATATCTTAATATTATCTGAAGACATTTAAAAAATTTTATAATTTATGTTCGCTTTCAAAGTCCAAATACTATATATAAATACTTTCTTATGATAATGATTTTTTTAATGAACGCGTTACGTCCGTGAAGTGACTCTTTATTCATTCACTACATGCGCAAAGAGTCAGCTCAAACAATAATCATCAGACTTTTTCATTGTCTATGCAATTTTTGTTTTATGCTGGAATAAAAACAGCATTGTAGTGTTTTCAACATAAAACAAGAATTGCATAGAAATATTTATATATATATATAGAACATATTAATTATTATATTTTTAAGTATAAGAACTTCCTCCAGTTGCAGTAAAAACAGATATAAACAGCCATGGATAAATATTTTGTCTATATTTATTTAGCAGAAGAATTCTGTAAATTATGGTTCTGCAAGAATATAAACAAGTGGCGCGCCTACCATTTCTAAAAGTGCATGCATGATTCAAGAATTGGATGTAGTCCAATTCCGAAAAGTTTCCATTTTACTAAAACAGAATTTTGGCAAACAGCCAAAGCAATAAGGTTTGTATTTGAAAGTAAATAAGACCTATTGAATGTTTACGTTCCAAATGTTATTATTTTCAGTGTTTTGCGATATTTTTATTACATTATGACTTAAACTTAACAGATTCATATTTAAAAGTACCTAATGAATTTCATTTTTGTAATGACTATACAAATATTTTCACTTTGTTCACACACAATGTTTTAAAGATCTTATTGCAATTTAAAAAAGTGTTTTTTGCAATAAAGTAGGTCATCTACTTTCCATACTGTGGACTAGTCTAAGTATTAACTTATTTAGCATGTTTATTTCATTAACTCTCTAATCAGTTCAAAGTATCTTGTACTACTCAAATTACTAGTGTCTGTCATAAAAACCTTTAATGTTTTCTCATTCAAATTTGATGAAATATAAGACTTGATAAAAATTTCTAAAAACCATTCTGGAGTTTGTGCAAATGTTTTGTGGACAAATTTTAATGATACTTTATCTTGGTATGTTACAAATATTTAACCAAGAACCAGGTTGCTGCATTGTGGGTAAGAGAAATTAATAATGTGTTGTAATTGTAAATTGGAAAACCCTAAATAAATACTGAATACAGTAAACGTTTGCGTTTGTTTATAGAACTTGGATCCCAAGGGGGAGAGAAGTGTGCCTATTATTCAAACCGGAGCCCCTGCAGTGAAGCCAGCACCATCTACAGAGACCAACATTAAGGTGGAACAAACCTCTTAAACCTGCCATTTTTGTTATAAACTTACAACACTATTTTAAAGTGACATATTTATTTTTTATAATAATAATTGTATGTGGATAATGTATATTTTACTTAATTTTTTTCAATAAATAATATTTATTTTATTACTTAATAAAATGTGTTTTAATTTGTCCATATGTTTTTCTCAACAGGATTTCCATGTTTGTAAACCAAAATTGTTAATTCCTTTACCAAATTTCTACTAAAATCTTAATTTTGTTTTTTCTTCTACCAGCAACCCATGTCTCCTTACTTAAAAAAAAATTGTTAATGAAAATCTAATTTTCTTAAATTTTGTCAAGAATAACCTGATTCAATTGAATGTTATTCTTCACTAGAAAGAAAAACACTTTACAGAATAATTGAATTAACATAAAATGTTAGAAGAAAATATACTTTTAGAGTGTTTAAATTTGATTAAAAAATCTATTATTTCTTTAACATCAGCAACAAATTTTCAACATTTTTAGTTTTTTATACGATAAAATTACCACCGCTTTTAATGTTTCACAACTTCCCTTTTTTATTTTGGCAATGTGTTTTCTTTGAATTTCCAAGTTAAAAGAACCATCTATATATTAATAGGCAAGCACAAAACTTGTCGTCCTTTTTTCTCAGCTTGTGTGCATCGTAGGAGAAATTCGCGCATACCGTTAGAAAGGTAGTGTCCTGTAGATGAGCAGAATCCCATTATAATTTACATTGGTCCTCAGGGATACGCCCCAGTGGCCCTCAAAGTTCCAATGTTAATCTTATGGAAGGTCAATCTTAAGGAAGAAGAAGAAAGATTTCTTTTGATTTTATCAGGGGCACAAAAAACAGCTGTTCGTATGAAAAGCTTAAAACAGCTGATTTTGATCAACAGCTGATTTTGATCAACAACTGATTTGGATCAAAAACAGAATATAATTTTAGGTTAGGTAAATCAAGCAATAGCAATAGCGAAGCATTGCCGGGTCCACTAGTTAACATAAATATTCTAGCTTACTCATCAATAATGGCTGCAATGTATGGTGAAATTTGGCAAAAAAAAGAAGAAAAAAACAAATTAATTTACTTTTCCAATTAAAATTCCCAACATTAAAGCAATAGGTTTTCATACAGTATAAATGGTAAACAAATTCAGGGAATAAAGCACTTTATATTGTGATGATAGAGAGTGTATTGATAAAATCTTATATTAACAAATTTAAAATGTTAAATCAAAATGATCAGCGTTTCATAGATGTCTACGGTTCCAATACTTTATAAAATAACTTACCATGGATCAAATAAAATTATTACACTTTTGATTATTAAAATTTAATAGTAAATGCTCAACTAGTGTTGAAAGCTGTACTGAGTCAAGAAATTTATTTTATTCTAAAAGACCAAATTAATAACGCTTGAGTTCATATCAATTGCTGTTATTTTTATTGTACAGCATTTAATTAATGATAATAATATTAAAAGAGGTAAACTAAATATTTGATTACTTCTGCAATAACTCAAATAGAAAACATGGGTCGTTTTAAATTATAATTTTATACAAGCTCCCTGAGTCCAAGCTTTAATGTAATCTTAAGTTAACACCAGTTTTTCTCTAAAGATTTCAAAAAGTACAAAGTTTTGTTGCTTTACCGAAGCAGTTTGTTACATCTAACAAATGAAAGTACAAAGGTGTTGAACTAACTATTTCACCTAAATATATACTTCAATGTTAGGAAGTTGCCTTCCTTACTAATTGAAGGGGATTTTTTATAAATTTCATTAAGAGGCATAATTTTTTAGATTCCTTGTGGATTGTGAAATATCACCACTGGATTGTTTTAAACTTAAAGCCATAGTCTGTGATAAATCAAACATTGTGTGATCAATACAAATACTAGCTACTTTGCTCCTCCCACACTTTGCTTTGATAAATGATCATCCATCTGCCAACGAGAAAAGGGAGTAGATGAGTTGTATAACAAATCTACACTTTCTCTAGATAATCTTCTGTTTAACCATAGATGTTTTTCCCTTCTTGGCAATCAAAAAAATGCGGGTAAATAGCACATAATAAATGAAAGTAAAATTAATAAACAAAAATGTGTGCCTTTTGCATTAAATACTAGTTTGGAGGTTTATGAAAATTAAGTATTTATTGAAAACAAATAAGTATTTTAGTGTTTCAGAAGCAATTTAAGTTATAGTTTTAAAATAATTATAATGGTTAACTAGAATATTTATACAACAAACTTTTCTGTTCAAACTTAAATACAATGCATACTATTTAACAAATTACTATTAGGCTGGGCGCACACTGAGGCAGCATTTTGTTGTACAGTAGTGTGGACATTTTGCATTATTGCTCTCTCGGTGTGCGGACGTATGTGGTGTGCTGGCGAACATTGAGCAACTAGCGGTATTAATGTATCGTTATTCATTCAACCTTGTGTCGATGCCAGTAGTCTACACAAAGATGTGTGAGGAAGGCTCGCGCATGCGCAGGTCGATTTGCTCTGAGCGTTTTGTTGCATCGTGTTCAATCGCAAACTAGGCGACCGGCACTGCTTTGAGCGCTCTACGGTGCTGTAGAGCGCTGTGCAGCATTTATTTTGTCAGTGTGTGGTGTCCCATTTGAATACATGGAGGGCTAGTATTCAGTAAAACATTTCGCTGTAGAGCACTTGCTTTGAGCAGAATGCTCTCTCAGTGTGCGGCCGGTGTAACACTGACAGCCATGAAACAGAAATAATACGATGATAATAAATCAGCAGTTTCCCATAATGTCTAAAGCATAGAGGTTTGGTCTAAATAAAATAAATGACGCAATATATATAATAGTAAACGTTTATAATTTTTGTATACATATAAATTCTTTTGTGACGCAAAATAATTAAAGTAAAATCATTTAAATAAAAGTAAATAAAGTAAAAAGCAGACTGTTAGTAGATAAAATAAAAGCAGACTTGAAATATATTAATGAGTAAACGTATGTAACGTGTGTGAACTATATAAGAAATTATTTTAACGAGTAGTGCGGTTGAGGCGAACGGTGAAAAGAAACAGTTAAATAAATACACAATGGACAGTTTAAAGAACTATTGAGATTAAAAAATAGGCACATGTGAGAAAATGAAAATATGTATCAGCGAGTATAACAGAGTACAAACAACGGGCGTTAAAGCAGGACTGATCGAGAGGGCCTTGTACTTTCTGCCTATGTGACAAACTGCACAGAAAGGAACGTATCTGAACGAAAAACATGGCGGATTGACTGTGTGTGTTGTAAACGGCAGGTGCCGTGAAATTTGGTAGAAAGTGTGGTTTTTTCTTTCGAACAAGAACAAGTCTTAGCCTAAAGTGAAGTAGAGGTGCTTCGACATTTGCAGAAACTTAAAAAACAAAACCGATGGTGTGAATTTTAAGAAAAGTGAGGTAATAAAAGGTCGCCCATTTGCTTTGATAGAACGTGCGTTGTGGTAAATGGTACTTTGTGCAAATCGTATAAACAACAAAATCCTAGGTAAAAAACAGTGCAACGAATAACGCAGTAAGTAATAATGGCCATAGGACATACATTTTTTGGTCTGCAGATATAAAATTTTTAATTGTTCTAACAAGTAACTTCCTTTGATTTTTATTGCGTCATATTTTAAACTAGGGTTGAGAACACATTGTATAAATTGTATATAATTGATTGATTTGTTTGTTTATTTTTTGTAATGTTGATATATCTTGTTGTAAATAATCTTTTTTAATAATGTCAGAGTAAACGAATAGTTGTTCTGCCATGATGTCTTGAATTTCTTTATTGAGCCACGCACATCCAATTAGCTTGTACTTTAACAGCCAGGTATTCACCCCTGAGAAAGTTAAATTAATACAATAAATCTTTAATAGTAATTAATAATTATGGATAGACAGATGCTAACAGAGCATAAATGAAGTTATATGTGGATTATTATAAGTATTATGATCATTATTATTTTTTTTATTATTATTTTTGAGTTATAAAGTGGAGTTTAAGGTGATGCTAAGGTATAATTTTACATTGGAGTCAAGGTGAGATACATGATGTATGGTGATTTTTTGTTTATGGAGGTAAAGGAGTAAGAGGTGTTTATTGATGATTTGGGAGGTGTCATGAGCGACGAATTTTTGTATTTTAAGGTGAGTAGAT
The DNA here is from genome assembly GCA_018207615.1 of Philaenus spumarius. Lineage (NCBI taxonomy): Eukaryota > Metazoa > Arthropoda > Insecta > Hemiptera > Aphrophoridae > Philaenus > Philaenus spumarius. The sequence goes on from JAGFPH010001374.1 coordinate 158,904, forward strand.
TAGCGAAGTGAAGGAGAGGTGATAGTTATTATAGAATAATCCACATATAGCATTTTTTATTATTTTTGAGTATTTTTTTTTATTTTTGAAACTTTTACCGAATCCCATTTTTTTTAACACTATACTTATAAATATATTTTCATTTTTTTTTTTGTAACCTTCTGTTACACCGGCCTTAGAGAGAACTACTTGTAATGCTCCTAAACAAAATGTATTTGTAACAGTGGCTTCAATAAGACACCTGCAAACCTGTAGTCTTTCTTATAATGTAATTAAAAAAGTCATCAAAAGTTAAAATTTTGAAACTTTTGTAAATAATATAAAACACATATAAAAGTATTCAACTATTGAACATGTGTATACACCCTTTTACTTTTATTTTATTAAATGAATTCCTTAAATTAGCCACACGTTGTGAAGCCAATTATAAAATAAAAAGGTTTTTATTTTATTCAATCTATTTTCTTCTTTTTCAAAGTCAAAAGATGCCTCACGTTGTGAAGCCAATTTATAATATAAATTTTCAAAACTTACTTTGTGAAGTCAGATAACTTGTAATGAAAATATTTAATAAGCTAGGCCTATTTTTAAAAGAAATCAATAACTAAGCCTTTGTTTTACAATACTTCTTTATTATAGGCAAAAGCCTTACTGGTTCTTTTACCACTGTAGGCTATATTCAGATTTACAGTTTTACAATTATAAGTTTATAGAACACTTAAATATACAATCACAAGATTGTATATTAATAAGACGATAAAATATATTCACAAATGACAAATTATAACTCTATTATCTCGGGTTAAAAGGAACCTGGTCTATTAAATATGCAATCAGAAATATAAAACTTAGGTCTATACAGGATGAAATATCTAAAGCTAGTGAATGTTACAAAGTGTTAAAATAGTTCAACTTCTTTAAATAATTACAAATTTGATATCAATGATTTTAGTTGATTATTGCTCACTTCAAAATGAAAGTCACTGTTTTACAATGGGTAATAAAATTTAGATATTACCTTTGCAGAAGTTCAAATTTGGTTTGGTACTTTACCAATTATTTAATTATGTAAATTTTATAATTGTCTCTTATCTTGATGGTATTTTATCTATACATTCTTCTTTATTTTAAAAAAAGTATATTTTAACTTAATTCACTTGAAATTAGTTATGAGTTTATTAAGTATGTCTGAACAGTACAAGGTTTAATGCTGAAGTACCAATTTTAGTTCAACTATTGCCGGGCTTCCACAGACAGTGCCGTTGCAAGTATCTATAACAATTGTTTTCGTTACTTAGTCCCATAAGTGGCTGGTGTTTCTGGTCACGTACACAAAATATATTACAAAATTTATTTTTATTGGTTTTTATCAGAGATATTTATGTTTTCACAATGTTTATAATGATATTTAACCTTTATTAGTCTTAGTTTGTCCGAAATATGTAATTATTTGCTTTTAGAAATTCATATAACTGTATCTTTGTTCACTACCAAACGCAATCGTAAAACAGCTGTTCTCTATGCATCTACGGACATCGTATTCAGTTAGTCATGCAACTTTGCATTCGCAGCACACTTACCAATAACCTTACTTTGTTTGGTTCAACACTTTTTCAATTTTATAACACTTTGTTTAATAAACTATACATTGCTTTTGAAATTTAACTCTATTACAACTTAAATTACACGAATAAATCTATACGCTAATACTATTTCGAAATGTGAAACATTTTGAATACGTAGATAGGCTTATGTCTACTTGCAAATTAAACTTGGTTTGTATATAAAAAGGTACTAAGTTAAGTGTTACTTAGTTATAATGTGAGTGTTTATCGTTATTTCTTTATTATATACAATTTCCTGAAGTGAATTTACTTGTGTTTAAATGATTTTGTCTAGATCGAATTTTGAGGGTTAAATTTAGGCTATCTTGTTCAACATTACTTAATTTTTGTGAATTTGTTTATATCCCAACTGGGTCAAAATGTTGTAATAGTTAGAAGCTATGATTTGACAACTTGGATCTTAACTCTAACAATAATTTGTATAATGACTAGTAGATCAAATGTTTATCTACATTAAAATCGTTTAAATCGAATATTGGACTTTTGAATGACAAAAAGAAAAAAAGAAAAGAAAAGAGTTTATGCTTAACTATAGACAAAAAAGAATTAATTTAGCTTCACAACAAAAGGGGCCTTTCCCAAAAGATCATAAATCTAAAAGATCTTTAGTGTAGAGTATTATTATTATAAAACTATAAAAGATCAAGAAATTAACAGATTTTGGCTGTTATTAACCTAGTTCAGATGGTGTTTATTGTGAACCGTGCTGGCTTCATAGTGATAATCCTTAGGGTCAAAACTGAAGAGAACCGGACCTGGGAACCTCCAGTGAAAACTATATTTTTTTTTGGTCCAAATATATCTTATGAGCACGTGCATTATATGACATTTAAACCGAACATCAATTTGCATAGTTAGAACAGGAAACATTGGAAAGTGATATCAAACTCGAACTCATACCAAGAATCTAACAGAAAAGATGTACATATTATAATACCAAATTTCGAATGTTTTTTTTAATTTACACATATTTTTTGTACAAATTTCCTTATTAGTCATGTAATTGGAGAAAATCATTTTTTTTACCGAGCAGCTACTGCTTAAGGTGGACTTACACACTAAATTTCAAGTTTGTCTACATTTTGTTTCCGGGGGTTTTGATTATTTGATTCTTTTATATATTATATAGTTTAGAGAGTTATTGAAAATGTAAAGTTTCACCAACATTAAATTGTTTTAAGGACAAAATTATAGTCTTGAATATTTATTGCACAAAGTGAGACACGTTGCTCTAACAACTCTAATCTTACAATGCATTTTTTATATACAGGAAAGCAATCAAATGCAATAAAAAAAAACAGTTCAATAGTTATCTATATAAAAAACATATCTAGTACTATGAAGCGAAGGAATAATTACATAAAAAAACATACAGGTTACGTATAACACATATTTTGTAAAATGGCCTCCTGTATTGAGTAATTACGAAACATTATCTCCATCCGATAGTTCCACTTCTTCATCATCACCTCCAATAGCTTTCCAAAATGCTAACACTACCTGCTCTGCACATACTTTTCTCTGATCACTAGGTAAAGATGAAACCCTGTCTTTCAATGTCTGCAGTTGACTGAACAAGTTTGAGAAATCACCTTGAACCCCACAGCCTAGTAACTCTTCTGAAATTGAATATTATTGTCTTTAGAATTGGTAACATAGGTATAAACAATACAGAGATGGTAAATTACAACATCACAGAAATCTACAGAACAATTTTACCAAAATATTTCAATAAGTTAAATTACAAAACTGGTAGTATGTTTTAGAGTAAACATTACAATTTAGAAAAGAAAAAAAAAACAAGCAAACAAACAAATAAGTTTTGATGGGTTCTGTACCTAGTTTTAAAAAGAAAATCCTTCTTTCAATATAAAACTGGAAAAAGACCAAATAAACAATATTTAAAATTGTTTAAATTAATACAAAATTCAGTTTTTTGCTGTTAATGAGTAATTTTAAACATGTTTAAATCTTTCAGTGCTGAGCGCGGTTAAACCCGTAAAACATGTTCTTCCATGTGACTGGGCGCGGTTTTTACTCAGCACGGAAAGTGTTGCTATACCACGGATTTCTATACGTGTACTTTATGCAGTCCAGGTCATGCTATCATGGTTTGTCAAAATATCTCTTTTTTTTCTTTAATAGTGTCAAAAATTGGCTTTCCTGTCAAACAGTTCAGAAAGCAAAAATTTAAATTAATACATAACTTTGTCCATATCTACCTATTATTAGGCCAAATATATAATGATATAATATACAAATATATAATATATATTATACTGTGTATAATAAATTATATATATCTGGCTTGCATAAACAGTGTTTGGCTTACTTAAAAACCTTTGCAAAGTCCAACTGTTATTACACTTCTGTGCTTGGAAGTTGCCTTCCTTTATAACCAAAGACTTATTTCTAAGAGTTTTACTCAATAAAGTTACAACAAATTTCTCTCTTTAATAACATTATATTTATTCCGGGCTAGCCTTTGGGAACTAACAACAGTACCTTCCTACCTAATGAACTTTCTCTGAGAATATCTATTATATAAAGCTCTCAATTGGCAAATTGGCTGAATTTCTGCTAATTATTCACAACAGATTACATCTAATGTGCTCTCAGATTACACCATTGTTGTTAATTACTTAATAATAAAAAAGTTATGTTTGATTATATGGTAAAAATAGTGGTTGGTAATGCATGTTTGATGTATCAGAAATTAAAATGGTATATTTTGTTTATCAAACTAACAGAACTATAGCCATATATTCTAAGAATAATAGCAAACTCATCTTTATAGAATAAATTCAATCAAGTTAGAGCTTTCTGTTATGAATTAATTTGAAATAATGTTCACAAATCAGTTCAGTGAAAAATTATTTTGTTCCCTAATAATAATGTAAATCAAAATTGCCCAAAGTCTCTTATTTCTTAGACATGTAACCCAGGGGCACGGCATGGCCATATTTCCGAACAGGAGGACTAGGCAAGCGTCTAGAGCGGCAATGTTCGGGGGAAAATAAAATTTTTTGGTGTAGTACACACGAGTTTTGATTTCAGTAAAATAAAAGTTTAGAAAGTAATTTAGGGATCATAAACAGGTTGTTTAATATATGTTGATTGCATGTTAAGGTTTTGTTTAAAACACATTAAATTATATACCCGCACAGGGTGTACTCGCTGCTCGTCCGACAGTGACACTGCTCCATTAACACTGCAGTGTTGTCCTTGCTGTAGTATGCTCCTGTTGCTGCGATCCCCCGGGGAGTGCCTCCTTCATTCGCCAATACACAATGATAAAATTTAATGTTAAAAGTGTTCAATGATAAACGGTTAAAAAGTTATTGAACTTGTTGAAAGCAGCATGAACCTGGGGGAACCTGCCGATAGCTTTTCTAGGTAATTAGCTGGCAATGGGCATGGGTTGGGGTAATTTTAGTGATATCAGGGAGGGGGCATGGTGGAGGAGGCAGCGCAAAATTTCGCTGACTAGAGGCGGCAGATACGTCTCTAGGACACGGATGTGTACATAATTATACAAAGACAGCAATACTTCATAATACATAATTAATAATAGTCCATCATTCACAAAACACACTAGATTCAGAATGCAAGTTGGAAGTAAAGAATATGAGTAAAATCGCAGCTAGTTTTGGAATTGCAGAACAAGTGTCTTAGGAGAAGGCTCGCCGACTAGACCGAATGTGTGGTTCCTCTCCGTATCCTTTTTCGGCAATTAAATAACGTGTAAATATAAAGAGCCAGTAGGATTTGTTTTGTATAATAGGGAATACCGAAATAAAATTAGAAAGAAAGCTAGCGGAGGCCTAGCATCACAATTGGTATGAGTAGGTGTCCTTTGCGCCAGGACCACAGACATAACTCACAGTTTTCCAGTTCAAAACTTTAAGCATAATTCCTGATTTTCCGAAAATCCTGGGCCACTAGCCGATGAGATAATTTTATGACCACACATTCAATATCAACAAAGATATTTTGACTTCTAATGCATGTTAAGTTCCCCCATTTATTATTTGACAGTATATTTGTCATTAAAATGTACTAATTACATACTAATTCAAAGTATCGCTAGCTTTCTTTTTACCTATTCTTTCTTCAATATTTCCGTCTGATATATCATTAGGTAAAGTGTCTAACCGTAAGTCAGCCATTTCTTGATTGATGGGTCCACCATGAAGTAAGTTATCAAAAGATGTTGGTTCTGTCCGTTCTGCAAATAAGATAAACTAGTTACATTATAGTCTCTCTTGATATGTTTTAAATTTTTAAATAAAACTTTTGAATTTTTATCCGTTTTATGTACAAAAGAGTTGAAAAATATAATAACAGATTATCAATTATTTAAAAACATATTCGTCTTTTTACATATTTTCCAAATACAACCGAGACATTAATTTAACCAATTTAGTAAAAATCATCCTAATCATCTTAATTAAAACTTTGGTGAACTAACATAATGTCCTCTAGAAAATTAAAATTTGCCTATGTTAGGAAAACTATACATTACAGAGTATACCTCATGTATTTGATCATATGTGAACAAGTAAAATTTGAATTTACTGGGTTATATTTCTTAATATAATACAAACAGTTATATCAACATATTCTGAAGGAAATGAATATTATACTGCCAGAAACCTCAACTCTTGTGCTCATGATAACAAATTAATAAAATAATTTATTGATGCCAAATGTAGCCCTACTGTTTTTCCATAAAACAACAAGAAAAAAGTAGGAGGAACAAAAAAAACTTTAGGCTTTCAGGGTTTCTTATAAAAATGTGAGGTTTTATTTTCTCTGTACTCTCAGAGTTTAGAATGAATATTGATCAAACTGTTTTGGGGGAAAACAGAACAAAAGTAATACCAGAAAACCTAAAAATTTAATCATAATGTAACGAATGATTTCATTTTGCTTAGACTAGATGAATTTGCTGTAACTTACTATTTCAATCTATAAGAAATACATTTTGTTAATCTTGGTGGAGGGAGAATATTACCTTTCATTGTTAGATTAGGCCAAACATGGGCATGAAGCGCTTGCACAACTCTCTTGATTCCAGTTGTCTCGACAAAATCTTGTTCCGATTCCCATTCTTCGTCTATTTCTGGTTCTAACTCGACCAATTCAAAGCCTTCTTTCACACACCACTCTTGAGCTGTAGAATAACTTGTTAATATAATACCACACAGGCCAACTTAAAGTACAGCAATGGTAATAACTCCTGTTATATATCAAATTTGCCTTACTATTGCATAAAGTAATCATTTGGTTTTGCCATAGATACAACTCTAGAATAAAATGATTAAGGCTAAACATCACTGAAAAAGTTGTGTTTTTGGCCCGATAGATGGCAGCACCTCTGCGGCAAATTTGTACTACAAATAATTTCCGTAATTATTATCCGATTTTTGTTTTGTAAGTTATTTTGTAAATGATATGAATAAAACATTCACGCTATTGTGATGATTATTTTTTAAATTTATTTATAAAAAAGTTTTATACAGATTTTTGTTTGCTGTAATATTTTGTTTAAATCGCAGGTAGTCATTTTGTAAATACAAATTTTAAAAGAATTTTGCCGTTTTCAGATATTTAAATCGGTCAAATGGTCGTATCGGAATTGTTTTTTAAAGATATTGTCATTATTTCTCTCACGCTCCGGTCCCCTCCTCCCGCCGCGTAGCACAACATCACCCCTCCCCCAGCACAGCCCAGCCAGCCGCTCTGCCCGGCCCTGCAACTGTAGCGTTCATCAACTCACTCACTACTCGCATTCATACTCTGGCCGGACACACTTACTAGACTACTGATTACGACAGGTGTTTGTTATCTGTTAAAAAGTATTTTCTGTAAGTCGAAAAGAGACATCTAGAATAAATATAGAAAAATATACAGTAGTTCAAATTAAAGGATTTATGAAAGTAGGCCTATATACAGGTTCTTTGGCCATACATTATTCAATAACACCAGGGTATGAATAATATTACCCTATAACGTTAGTTATTTGTTTCAAATAAAACTTATATTTTAATACATGAAAACGAGAAATAAATAAAAAATGAATAGTGCAAAATACCATTTATTACACGTGACAGTCATAAAATGGACTGTTTCAATAATACAATAAACCTTTTTTCAAGGATATACACATACGGTACATATTCTGCATATGTCATTCTGTCATATGTCATATTCACAAACGGAGGTCATTCTGCAAAAAAAAAAATTAAAATGCTTAATTGCGAATTTTTCCTAAAGTAATAAGTTATTACCGTGGTCAGCATTCGTTTTGCCAAAAAACCCATTTTATTCTAGCCTATTGCAGCAAACCTATACGTTCTCAGTCACTCTGAAAAAAGGCATGGTATAAAAAAAGTACTGAACTATATCCATGTAATGTATTAAGTATATATTTGTTAAATATAAGTTTTTTTATGAAATATAAGTTTTTATTTCTTATAGTGATTAAAGAAACCTCAATTATACTTCTTGTTGTTATTTGACACCTTATTATTACAAGATTTAATTTTATGTTTAAAAAAATTGAATGCCAATATCAATTTGAATTACAGTTCCATTACATACATTTACTGTGGAATAACTCATATTTTTTTCAAAATTTTACAGTTTAAAAATTCACAGAGTTTTAAGAACATTTACATGAAGTTCAACTTCACTATCCATTTTCAGTACATGGATGGAAGCGCGGGAAACCGTCATCCCACTGTATACAAGCAACATCTGAGACGCGTGGTGGGTTTAGAGATGGCGCGAGTGAGTCACAGCGGCACTGCACCTGCTTCGTGTCACTCTCGCGTTTGTTCTCATTACTGTAAATGTATAAACAACGATACCGACTAAACCAGCCAGGCGATTTTAAAAATTAAAAGTGTAAAATTAATTAAAAATTATTTTCTTCAAAATGACTACCTGCGATTTGCATTTTTCGTTTTGTAACACAATGATTTTATTATTATTTTTTAAACCAGCGACTTAATTAAAATTTAGCTTCATTGGCGTGAATTCTAATCTTATTCCGTTTACAAATCAGTTTTGCAAATGAACATCGGACGAAAATTCCACCAATAAACACCAATACAAAATGACTCCATTTTGGTGCTGCGCCGTGGTGGCAGAATTTGGAACTAATCCTGGGATGTTTAGCCTTAAGTTAATTGAATACTCCTACAATGGCACAAATTTAAAACCCAATTTATTACCGGTACTTTAGGTATTTTAATATTATAAATTAACAATTGATCACTTTTTTCAAATTATTTATTCAATTTAAATTCTCTCTTCTTTCTGTGTTCACAATTTACAAATTATAATAATTATTCATAAGATCTCTTAATCTTGGGTTACTGGTTCGGTCTTATTATATTTGCATAGATTATTATTCAAAAATCTAAAAACTTCATCAATATCTATACGTGCAATAACTGTATATTTAGTCCTAGGCCGTATTTTAAACTATACTTACCAGCACTGAATTAATGAATTTTGTCTTCCAAGCTACATACAATTTACTATCACTATTTCAAAGATTTAACTTATTTACATTTACTAAATTTTAAAATATTTAGAGATAAATTTTACACATTTTTTGCCATGTAGTTTTTAAATGTTATAAAAATGGCATTACAGGTTTACCTACAATCCCAAATGCACTGTATTAACCTCAATCTTTAGATATTAGTTTCTCTTGGCGTAAGCAGGGCTCGATTTCCGACAGAACGCACCAGAACAGAGTTCTGGGACCTCTCTCTTTAATAAAAAAAAAATAATAATAAAATAATCAGTAAACATATATATTGGCTCAAGAAGCAGTAAATAACTTGTATTTTTTCGGAGTTCTCTTCCATAAAAAAAGATAGAACAGACAACCAGCCCTTGAACACTGAAATATTTTACTAGGCACTTAAAATATCTATTGAAACAAGACTGCTTGGTGAAAAAGACGTTGAGTTAACTGAAACCCTTAAAATTATGGATGCCAAAAACTGGCCACAAAAAGTCTCAATAACGTTTGGGGAAAACGAAATGAGGAAACTTGCTTCCAGGTTTAAAATTAACAAAAGGCAATTAATAACAGGTTTCCGAGAGTATGTCCACTCCAGAGCATTACCAGAGAGCCTCACTCCTTTGAAGCAGCCAATCAACTCGATTGCAATTTCGTCGTATGAATGTGAAACAGGATAATAATCACACCAATAAGATCTTCACTCAACATTAAAACAGTTTCTAGCCTGTTGTTTGTGAAAATCAATGGACCTCCTCTTCGGTTGTTTGATCCAGATAAGTATGTTGACTCTTGGCTTTTTTCTGGACACCACTCAGTGCTAGCTGTCAAGAGTAACGAGAGATCAAGAGTATCAAAAGTATGATGAAAACATGTTAAAGATTTGGACTATTTTTTTAGAAACATTTTTCAAACAAATAGTAATGATGTATTTTTGTACTGTTTTTTATTGTGCTGATTAAAAAGTTCGAGTTCAATAAAATGTTCATAAATTTTTACAAACTCCTACTTAACACTGCCAAATTTGTCTGCGGGGTGAAGAGGGAAGGGCAAGAGTTGTAACCCACAGTCAGTGCAGTTCCGGCACCACAATTTCTAGAAATCGAGCTCTGGGCATAAGTAATATTGTACATTATTATGGACTATATACAGTGGCCTCTGGGTATTAGAAAGCTGATGGGACCGTCACACAAAACTCAGAATTTAAAAAAACTATAAAAATTTAGAATATCACAATCTGAATAACACGTTGCAGCGTATTACTGTACTATAATCTATGTTAGTTTGTTTATATTGGCTTTCAAATGATTTATAATGGTTTCAGGTTAAATTTGTTAGTTGTTTGGTTTGATTTTATTAATTTAAAGAGAATAATATGCATATTTAGGCTAAAGTTAATGTGGTGAAAAATTTCAAGGTTAGTAATTTTGTTACAACATGTTTTCTTATCTGATATTTGTTTAATAGCCAGTTTTACCATCATTCGTTAAATACGCTTCATGTTCGTTAAACTTAACGATTGATAAATTTTTGACGGTTCGTTTAAATCACTAACGTTTCACCAACATCTAATACTGAAATTTAACGGCTCGTCAAGTTTTACAATTGTCAAAACATAAACATGATTGTTCACCCTTTGTTTAAGAGTTGGCACCCGTGTTTGCAGCTTTCTTATTGGCTATAGCTGTTCGTAGGTCACTGTTGTCAAAAATGAAACTATCGTAAACTAACCCAGGCCACCTGGCTACAATTTATTTTTTTCTTATCAACAAGTTTGCATCCGAAACAGTTTGCACATTTATTGAAAAATAATATTTTCTATTCCGGAAAACTTCAGCATTTTGTCCACCAGGAATATGAGTACATTCGATTGCACCAATTACGCCGGGAAAATTACTTATATTATACAATTCGTGGATAATTGTCAACGCTTCTCCTCCTTTTGGAAATTGTATGTAATGTTGTAAGGAAGCGATTGCTTTAGAAATTTGTTTACATACCTACATGCACTGCTTCTTGAAACACCATTATTTAGTATCTCCAATTACAATTTGGAAAGATCCTGTTGCATAAAACCTTGGCGGTAAAAGTAATTGTTGGATCGTAGTTAGAGGAATATTGCGATCAGTTAGATATTCTAATTTTAATTTCTTCCAGCACTTTCAAACAATATGTTTGGAAAATCTATATCGTGATCGGAATTGTTCGTCGTCCATTGAAAAAAAGAGATAATTTCTTTCTTACAATGACCATTTAGGACCCACATTTTCTAAATATTCTATACAAACATAACCTCAGCATCAAAATTTTCACTCATTGTTCTCGGCCTATTATTATAATTTAGGCCAATCGAGATATGCTACATGGATAAATGTCTAAACAAAATCTTCCTTGAATACACACAATAAAACACCAGTTTCTTATATAATCAATATTTTGTTTTGTAAATAATTTTTTCGACTATTTAAATTTACGCTGCTTTGAAACAATTTCCTACTCTTAACTAACATAACCAAATTTTCCACTTTTGAAGTTTTAATGGATCGTCAATGTATTTGAAGATCGGAAAACCTGTCTTTAAATTTAATGAAGGGTTTAACGTTCGTCAACGGATTTTCGTGTTGATGAAACATAATATTAGTGTTTAACGATAAGTTAAGGATTTGACGTTTGTTAAATGAGTTAACGAACCTTGGTGAAATCGGCTATAAATATAGTTTGAATTTTGTTTCTAGACAGTTATCGCTCTTAAAAATTTTAATAAATTGTTTGCAATAACTGTAATAGGCCTAAGTAGAATATAGAGGTGCCTTAAAAAGAACTAATTACATTTTGTACAGACATGTAATGTCAGATCAACAACTACTAACTACTTATTATTATTTTATAAGACTGAGTTATTTTTTAAGAACTGTACTCAAATTTTGTTTTACCTTGATAATTACATTTGCAATAAAATCCTCTTATCTTCACTTACTATATTGGAGTATTTTATCTTTGATTTTGACTGATATGCTAACTCATGTAGCATTACTTCCTGTACCTATTTCCATTATTGACTTTGATTTCTGTGCTATCCCTTGCTGTACTCTTTTTTCCCTTCATATTATTAATTTTTCTTCTCTACTTCTATTAAAAATTCCGTATCACATAAGACTGTTGCTATAATTCTTGTTTTATTTTCCTCTGGCCTATTTATACGATTATGTATATCTAATTTTAGTACTGGAAAATATTTTTTTATTATCTATTTCACTAATTTATTTACATTTTGGCCTTTTCTTGAATTTTCAGTTCTTATTGGTTTAAATTTTGACTTGTGGATATTGTAACATGTATACCTTCCCTTCTAGGTATTATGTTTACTTCTCTTCTGCTGGTTTCAGTAATTCTGTCCGTCGGTGTTGTCATTTGATTTCTGTTCTGTGCTTCCCTTTGAAACTGGACTATATTTCTATACAAAATGTTACAATATGATTGGATTCAATTATGTGTTCAATGTATATGGAGTTTTTATTTGCAATTTGTTGTGGCAAATGTTCTTTTTTCTGTTTGTAAATAATCTAGCTATATGTTCTATGTAGAATTTGAGAAATTCAGTTTAATTTATTGTACAATGTGTTGTTTTTAGCACTTATGTAGTAATACTGATTTTAATTCAAGGACTTTTCAAAGGCTATTACATAATAAAATGAAGAGTTTTTAGTGTTAAAATTTATGTTCAAGTGGGCTTTAAATACCTTTAGTTCCCCTACATACCCTGGATACTCAAATCACACATACACAAAAAAACATTGCAATAATTTTTTTTTTAAGCCTAGAAATTGATGTTATGGAAGCAAACCATATAAATATATAAAAGTAATTAAAACCAAAACATCTTCAACGACAAACTTTAATTCAAATTCCATTAACCCTCCAAGTGCTACTATCGCACTGTGCGACCTGTTCAGACCATTTGAAAGTGCTAGCATCGCACAGTGTGATATTTCGTAAAATCGATATATCGAAGCTAATAGTTATCGGATAAAGTTGCCCATCACGTAGAATGAAAGTAAATTGAATTCTCTATCTAGTAGGCAGTGCAAGTTTGTTAACTTTGGGAGAAAAAAAGTAACAGATGACAATATCGTCAGCTGTAAGCTGTGGTTTGTTTACGTTTGTGTAAAAACTACTCAACTGACTAAGGTTGTTTAGTCGGTCCATAAATTTTTTTTTCTGTACATATATTATTATATTAGACATTTAGCATTTGTGGACTCATATTAGTGACCCAACATGGTTTATTTATGAAATAGTTTACAAATACTTATTCTTGTACTGTATAATACATTTTTCTCAAAAATGACCATAATATGTGTTATTTTTTTATATTTTTAGTAAATGTTTTAGATTAACTAGTTTTTTGTGATACATTTCTTATTAAGAACTAAAATTAGAACAATTTGTATATTTTGAAATTTACATTACTACATTTTCAAAGCCATCTATGTGCCTACAAATTAAAACAAAATATAAAAAAAATTTACTCCAACACTCTAAGGACGTAATTTTTTAACACCAAGTGGTTAAGTGTTTTATTTTTATTTTATATTGTAGAACATGTTATTATGCACAATTTGATATACAATACATGCTATTTAAATACATTCTATTATATAAAAAATAATTGCTAAACTAACCGTGCAAGAAGCTCAAAAATGGCCCAGCACTTTAAAGTGATTTGATTACCACTTGGAGGGTTAATTGGAACACAATTTTTTGAAATTTGATCTGAGTCTATAAGATAGGTAGCCAGCGATGTTAGCGTACAAAATATATTTTCATAATGATTGACAACTACTGGAGTGGTCAAAACTCGAATTTTAAAGTGTTCAGATTACTATATTTTTGTGCTTTATTTAGTGTGTAATCTGGATTGACAATATCAAGATATAGATCATTATATAAGCTTTGAAAAAAGCTCTGGCTGAAACTACAGTCAGGCATGACTGAAAAACGATATTCACTGAAGATAATTTACATATATTTAGATCTGTATATCAAATAATATATGCTAGTGGGAAATCAAACTATATGCTATACAACGAAATACATTAAATGAATACATTATAATGTTCCTATCCTCTCATAAATTGAAATAATATTTCTACCACTATCTCAATTTCTTGACTTGCCTTTTAGTTTTGAAACTCCTACGCTTGGATTATCTTCACACCTTGTACACAAAAGTAAGTTTATTTCAGCTCCATACTCTTTTAAAAATGGCAACCAGCTGTTAACAAATTCGAAACCTTCAGCCTATAAACAAAATTATTAATTAAGTAAAATAAAGTAAGTTTTAGTAAATCTGTCAAGCAACAAAAAAATACTATTTCATAAAACATAAATATCTTACCAGTATTAAAATATTTGTTTTACATTGAATTCAATAGTGTAGGCTAAGAGAATATATCACTACAACTTCAGGTCTCATTTAAATCTCAAAAAACTGCACGTTGTGAAGCGAAATTACAAACTTATCAACTTTATAAAAAATCTTTAATTTAATTCTTTCAAAATGCCTCCTTAGTTAGGCGTCAAATTTATTATATATTACTTTTGTTAATTACTGTTCATAAGCTGAATAGATTGATAAATGATGGAATTCAAAACACAAGTTTACAACTTTAACAAATTATTTAATTGAGAAGTTAAAAATTAAAATACATATACAGTTTATACACAAAATAGGTTAGCTCAAATCAAATGTTCGTTATAAATTCTCTTATAGCACTCTTAATCTCGGGGGGTTAGTGTCGACTCTTCCCAATATTATTATGAAACAAATTAATTGTTAAAGAATGTTATTGAAAATAAAATATTAAAATTGAAAAAGGGGAAATGAAACTAGTACAATATGTAAAGTGTAAGTGTATGTAGGTGTGTGAATGAAAGTTATAGAGAGGTTAAGTTTATATTAACTGTCCAAAAATTCTTCTTATAGATATATTTACAATGTCTTTCAAATTTTGCAATGTTCAAGTTCTTAATAAATTAATAGTTTGAAATGTAGCATTAATCGTCTAAGTGACTATATGGATAGGTCTCACCCAGTTTATAGCGTCTTCTTATTATCAATTTTATTTATAAATGATTGTTATTAATTACTTCACTTCACTTTTGTAAAAAAACAAGTTTATTTGGTGTGTTATTTGGTGTCGTTTTAATTAAATTTTGAAATAATTTAGTTTTACAAATAATATTGAATGATAAAATTAAAGAGAAATTGATTAAATAAGAGATTACATGAAAATACCAAAAATAGCTCCTTGTACAAATTATTCTCTAACATCTACTATTTACAACTAAAACTATACATTTGGCTTTTTGAAATTAGGTTTCAGCGGTGCTAGCGATCACGTGACTGTGGGCGTGGCTTGAGAAATATGGCCTACGCATATTTGGCTTTAGCCGGCGTTTCGTTGACTTTCGGAGAATTATTACGGCTGAACGGTATTTCCTTTGAGATTTTACCAAAGACATTTTGGATGTAGAATCTTTCGTTCTATCTGATGGTGTTGTTCCTTTTTTAATTTAAAATTTGGTTCTCTTTGGATAGATGATTATAATTCTGATGTGGCCTAGATTTTAGTATACCGGTCTAGTTTCAAATGGATTTTTAAAAAGTAAATTTAGGTCGATTGCTTGGTGATTGATTTAATCTTATAATTTGGATGGATTGGTTGGTTAATTTAGATGAATTTTTATACGGAAAAGATAGGGATACGAGGTCGAGAAATATTATTAATTGTGTAAAATGTTATCGAAAGTCGGGTGTTTAAAATATTGCTGATTTATTGTTTGCGATCCTGTCCGCTAGATGCCGTAGTTCAGATTGTTTATGAATGGTTTTGATTATCAGTTTTCTGTCTCTCTCGCACTCATGCGTGTTTAGTTAAAATTCAGTGATGTATGATTCTTTTGATTGATTGATATTATTATGATATATTTTGAATTGTCACAAGAAAAAAAGGGTAATTTTGTATAAGATTGTTGGTACTGGGATATCAGCTGCTTAGTATTTTAAACTTGTGTTTCAAATAACAATTTTATGTTGAGTGTTTTTACACTATTGACTACAAAACAGTTCAAATTATGACCCTTATAAAATGTGTTTATAGCCTTTTATATATTTTTATTTTATTGCTTAATGTTATGCCAGTTAGACTAATAAAAATAAAGAGTAGCCCAGTGGACAGAACCAAAACTTCAGCAAATAAGCACCAACCTGCGCACTAATGTACTTATTGTGGCACACCACTGTTACGAAATGAGATGAGGGAGATTAGATAAGTATATTAGAAGTAGAATTTTATTGGTGCGGTGCAACAAGCGTTGAAGTCAATTTGTATGGTTGCATTTTGTAGTAAAAGCCAACAACCGATTTAGACGAGTAAAACTGAGGGGGGCAAAGATGTTAAATAGAGGGGAGTAAATTAAAGACAGGTTTTTTTGGGGTGGAACCATTGTAGATGTACGTCGAGGCGAGACGAGCTGACCGGAAGAAGCCACGAGGACAAAATAAGGTGAGGGAACATTTCTTGTGAATATTTGGGGAAATTGTTTTAGCATCAAGAGTAGAATCAGTTTTGTTTGTTTTGTAATTATTTATTTTATTGATCGCCGTATTAGAGAACTTTGGGAAGTGGATATATTATTTGAACTCAGTTTTGCCCATAGAGTTAAGCATAAGATTTAAATAGATTTAGATTGATTGTTGTTGGATAAATTAATTTCTCTATGCTTAGGTGCATGTACGGAATTTAAATAAAAGATATTTTATATGTCCTGTAACAATTCAAAATATACCACAAAATTATTAACAAGCCAAAAGAATCATACATTAATGTATTTCAACTAAACACGCATGAGTGCGAGAGAGACAGAAGATTAATAGTAAAAATCATTCAGAAACAATCCGATCGACGACATCTAGCGGACGGAATTGCAAGCAACAAATTAACAAGATTCTAAAACACCCGACTTTCGATAACGTTTTACGTAATTAATAATATTTCCAGACCTCGTATCCCTATCTTTCCTATATCAAAATTCATCTAAATTAATCAACCAATCCATCCAAATTATAAGATTAACTCCATCAACAAGCGTTCGACCGAAATTCACTTTTTTAATCCACTCGAAATCAGACCGGCATACTAAAATCTAGGCCATATCAGAAATACAATCATCAATCCTAAGAGAACCAAAATTCAAATCAAAAAAATGAAGAACACCATTAGATAGAATGAAAGATTCTTCATCAAAAATGTCTTTGGCAAAATTTTATAGGAAATACCGTTAAGCCATAACAATCCATTGAAAGTCGACGAAACAACGGCAAAAGTTAGATAGAGGAAGACGACATGTTTATTAAGCCCCGCCCACAGTCATGTGACCGATTGCAACGCGGAAAACACCAGTTTAAAAGCCAAATGTATAGTTTTAATTGTAAATAGTAGATGTTAGAAAATAATTTGTACAAGGAGCTATTTTTGGTATTTTTATGCAATTTTCTTATTTAATCAATTTCTTTTTAATTTTATTATTCCATATTAGTTGTAAGACAAAATTATTTCAAAATTTAATCAAAACAACACCAAATAAATACATTACATTTTAAATTACACTTTTTTGTACAACAATCCAAACCCCAGAAGATACGAAATTCACCAGGCCTTATGTACCCATTTCCTGAAGGCCCAAAGCAAGCCACTTTTGATCCCAGGATTTGAATTGTTGAAGAGACGCCTAAGAAGCAAGACCTATGACCAACGCTCTCCAATAAATTGAAGATTATTAGTGTTCAAACTTTGTCTACGTTTAAATAAATAACTTACCTTAACTCAAGTGAAGTGTAATAATAATAAATAATCATTTAAAGTCCCATAACCAGAAGAAGAAGTTATAAACTGGGTGAGATCTATCCATAGGCCTATAAGTACTTACCTGAATTAACTATATCTATATTTCAAACCATCCATCAGTGAAAACTTTAATATTACATATTTTGAAAAAACTTTGTAAAATACTTTTATAAGAAGAATTTGTTTGGACCATCAGTATAAATTTAACTTCGATATAATTCCCCTTTTGATACACCTACATACACATACATTATAACACATTGTACTATTTTCTTTTCCCCTTTTCAAATTTTATCTTTATCTAGAATAATTGTTTTTTTAATCATTACTTTTGTTTTCAATAAAATAATATTGGGAAAAGTCGGCACTGACCCCCCGAGATACTAAGAGTGTTATAAAGACTATAACGAACATTTGATTTGAATTAACTTGTTTTGTGAATAATTGTACATATATATATATTAATTTTTCTTTCTTTCAATTAAAGAAATATTAAAATTGTAAACCTATTTTGTGTTTTGAATTGCATTAGTAATCTAATAGTATTATAACTTAGTTCCACAACGTGGGCTATTAAATTTGATAATTTAACAAAGTGGAGTGTAATAAATTTGGCTTCCACAACGTGTGGCATTTTTCATAAGAAAAAAGTTGAGATATATTTTAGTCCTTGGTGGAATTAATTTGAATACATGTTTTTATGACCTTCTCACTCCAAAATAATTCGAGGAAGGCGAGTTGTCTTTTATATAAAGGTCCCTACTCCCATACTCGAAATTGTTTTTATATGTTACAAAGATTGTTAGTTGTTCACCAGCAGAACAGCCCTGAAAGTTTCTCCGTGGGACACCCTGTACATTATTTATCATTTATAGATATATTCAAAATTTCATATTAACCCACCATCAGGCGCATACTGGAGATTTACCTCTATATCAGTGTAATATATTAATAAAATGTGGAAGGGCTGTCTCGTTTTATGATCCACTTCACGGGCCTCTTCTATAAATTGATTCATAAAAAGTTTTAGCCACTTTCTCCTGTTATTTCAGTATTAGAGTTAAGTTTTTGACAGGACTGCAAATATCTTCCCGGTGGCAGTATACATGAAGGTAATTTCCATGCATGACCGATCAAACCGTTTAAACCATGTTCGAACCGATATGAAACAGGTTTTTCTGTGAAGTAATTTTTGTTAGTTTTATGACTACCTAATTAATTCATTGTTTTATATTGGTGTATGTATGTATTTATACTATTTTGGATCTCTTTTCATATTTTAAATATACTAGCTGGCCCGATACGGCTTTGCACGGATAGACAAATCAAAGTTAAATGTATATTAACAAAAAATATATTTACACTATGTATTTCTTATGGGGATTTTTTAGTAACTTTTGACCCCCCAAACCTCCCCTAAAATTTCGAATTTTTTTAAACTTTTTCTTAGCTAGCACCTATGGCCCTAGGGAAAGCTGTATACCATATTTGATTCCAATCCGTTTGGTGGTTTTGGAGAAATCGTGATTTAGTAACTTTAACCCCCCTAAAATATCGATTTTTTTAAAAACCTTTCTTAGCTACCACCTATGGCCCTAGGGGAAGCTGTATACCAAATTTTATTCCAATCC
>JAGFPH010001374.1:190067-202706 GCA_018207615.1 Philaenus spumarius
TTTTTTCTGCCAAAAAGGGGGTTGTTTTTCAAAAAGTTTCAAAACCATTTTTCGTGCATCTATACAGGCCTACTTGACATGTTTGGTGCAAATTTGTTCGAAATCGATGGAATAGTTTTCACTCTAGCTTTGTACAGACATACAGACAGACATTTTGTAACAACCATTTTTTTGGACTCAGGGGGTCCCAAAACGGATATTTCCACAAAAATCTCAACATCGATTTTTTGCGATCACTATACTTTCTCTATACTATAATAGTATAGTGAGAAAGTAAACGGAATTCCTGACTTTGGGTTGTCTATGTTGCTATGATGGCAGAGTGACGCTCTGGAACAAGATACATTTTCTCTATCTTAATGAAATCTCCATTTTTCCCCAATAAGCCGGAATCCCCACAGATTAATCTTTTGCAACCAGCTACGAACGGGTTAAGATGTAGGGTTAAAATGTTGGTAAAAATCACTTGAACCAGTACAACATAATAAGTTGTTATTAAAATCAGTTAGTATATATTATCACATATTAATTTAGATCGGGAAATCAAACTTTTAAAAGGAATATTGGTTTCTTTACGTTTTTTTAATTTAGCAATTTTTAACTACTGTATTTTTCATGTGTTTTAAGTAATAAAAACGTTGACTTCTCAACCTTATGTTAAAACAGTGAGAGCGAAGTCTTGCAAAGTACAGTACCAGATATAATAATTCGACCACGCAGCTGAACCGCTGACGTGAGTTGAGCGAATTTCCAAAATTAAGTTTATACTAGTAGGTCTGTGAACAGTAGACCTCGCTCGTTGAAATAACAAATGTGGTTTTGAGCTTAGGTTAAAAATAGTGTGCCAGTAAGGAAGTAAGCAGAAGGCTTAGCCAGTGAAACATTATTATTTTGCAAATCCCGCGATTCCGGGGTTTCTAGTTATCGTTTTTTTTCTTTCCTTGTGCTCCTGCTAAAGATTTTCTTTTAGGGGGCATTGTCTTTTATTTAGGTTAATAATGCAGCTAAAAATATCGCGTTATAGAGGGAAAACATAAAATTAAATATTTACATACTTAAATAACTAAAACTTAACAATGTATTTACAGTTCCATATCATATTCTAATATTAGAAATAATTTTAAAAAACAAACGATGTTAACGCGTCGTGATAGTGATCTCAAACCATGTACCAACACTTTCCACGCTGTAAAACGGTCATTTTTTATATGTCCTTTTTTTTTGTATCGCCGCAAGGTTTCATTTGTTTCATCTCATTTCGTAATTCAAGTAAAGCTAAGTCAAATACTTTTATAAAATAATAATTTACAAGTATAAAATTCAATTCTTTTATTTATCCTCTACACTTTCTTATAATAATATATCATTTTTGGGCAAAGGATAAATTCCCAAATTACTATTCAAAACAGGCTCAGTTTTGTTAGTAGTCTTGTAGGAGGAACATAAAAACTGGTGTTTTTAAAATAAGAAATTTAAAATTGATAAATATTTTTATACAGGTCTATTTAGAACTAAATTACGAAACTTTTTTACATTTATGAAAAATATTACAAAAAATTTTTACTAGGTGGTACTTTTTATGTAGGCCTAAATTTGAACTTTTTCCTTTCGTTACTGAACATGCTTGTTTCTTGAGCTAATAAATTAGTTAATCATGTATTTCAATCATTTTTTTTACCGGCATATATGAATTCTTTGAACCTTTATCTACAAAAACGCTATGGAACACTTTTGAATTGGTTTAGAATAAACGAATAAACCCATGGTTGAAATACAAAAACTTGGACGATTTTTAACAAATTTGAAGTTTACGGCCATTTTGTGAGCTTACCGTTAGAGATACGGAAAAAATCATGAATACAATTTTGTTGAAAATATAATTTGCTACCCGCAAAATCTCATTAGTTTTTAAATTCGACTTTATGTTAAGCCACAAACTGGCTTTGGAAAAAAGCTTACACTGAGAGAAACGCCATTTTTATTTTATGTAAGAGGTTAAAAATTTAAAAAAAACGTATATATACATGGCTCGACCTAGGAATAAGGAACACTCATGCAAAAAATCATCAAAATCGTTCAAGGCGTTTGGCCGTAATCGTGAGACAGACAGACACACAGACGAAATGCAGAACGGTCGAGTTAAAACGGAGACCTCGCTTCGCTCGGTCAATTATGTTTTTAGGGTTTCAACCAACTATTTGGGAAATTGTTTTACTCACGAATAACTGAATTTACTTTTCAAATTTTTCTCTATATAAAAACTTAGTTCGGACTATTGCCATTGAAGAAACAAATTGTTTCTTCGATGCTATTACGAACATTTCAAAACAAAAAATACAGTAGCCAAATTGGTCCAGTCGTTCTCAAGTGGAAGCGCTTACAAAGGAACAGCAATAAATTTTTATTAAAATAGACTATTGGAACCACTATAATGCTTCGATATTGCTTCATTTAATTTAAAGGGTACGGTAGTTATTCCATTTCATTACATTGACTTAAGTAATCGAATTGCAAAATGGTTTTATGCACTTAAGAATATATGACACAAATTTAGATTTATAGTTTGTAACCTTTATAGATAATACAGTAAACCTTTTGTTTGCTTTTACCTAATCTAAAAAAAAAAAAAACTGATAGTTGTGAAGAATTGTAAAAAACCTGATTCTAAATTAAAACAATTGGTTGCAAATAAGCGTGTTTTGGTTCATTGTAGGCCTAACCTAAAATAATTATTATGTTCAGTTTTTTATCTAACTCAGCTGTTTTATAAATATTATGTAACAACCAATGTTTGAATTGATTTAAAACACAGTAAGCATTTTTAGTTGATTTTTGTTTGCTTTAAGTTGGTCAATCTAACCTAAAAAAGCTGTTGGGTTTGAAGAATAATAAACTCATAAATGTTAAGTAAAGTTGCTATGGTAATGCATGTACACAAACATGTGTTGCTAAGCTTTTTATAAGAACAGCTGTTTTTGTGCGCTATGGTCTTGAGTCCATACAAAAGAGGCTGTTTACTTTTTCCAAATTAGAAACTTTTTCGGAAAACTTTTCAAATTTGTCTTTAAATAAAAACCTAGTTTGGACTAGAACATTTTACAACAAAAAATAGCTAAATTGGTTCAGCCGTTCTCAAGTGATGCGCTTTTACAAAGAAACAGCAATTAATTTTTATTACATAGATAATTTTTAATGACACCCCAAAGCGTGATCTGGAGACCATGATCGGTGGTAATTTACCACTCCTGACTTTAGTCTCTATATAAGCATAAACGTCACTGCAACAGCTCATTTTCCTAAGGAAATTCACTTATGATACCAAGAGCAACTCACTAACGCAGCACGCCTCTGAATGGATCTTTCAAATTCGAAGGTTCGTTTGATTCCATTCTCAACGGAACTTTCTGGTTCTCTTTACTGCGGTTACTCAATGAGTAGAAAAATAAAATTGCTTTAATTATTTATGAAGTTTAAATAAAATGTGTATAAATGTTTTTTCATACTAACGTTTTAAATAATATTTAGAAGGTTTACAATAATTTTTAACGAATTCGATACTAACTTGGCTTACTAAAAGTGAGTTGTATTATATTTTGTTGTTCTTCAACAAGAAATAATTGTAGTTTCCATCTCTTGGTTAGTGTTATCAAAACACTTCTAAAATAAATGTCTTGGTACTACTCTCAGAAGGAGTTACTACTTCATAAATAATAACTCTAAATGAATTCAAAATTTTTAATTTTATGACTTATATTGATTTTCAATTATATTAAAAATATATATTAAATTTTTCTATGGGCACGATAACTGCCGCAATTTTGAACAAATTGTAATACTGTACTTCCAGGCTGTTAGGTACAACAAATTATACGGTAAATTACATTTTTGTAGAATTTTTTCTTAATGAGGGAAATCTTATCAAGAGGGTAGGTCAAACTAAAATATCATTATAACTCCTATACAAAACATTGCAACAGTTTAGAGCAGGTTGAGTTATTATACCTAAACATTTGTTACAATACAAGCCATATACCGGTGCCTAAATAGTTTCAAAGTTGATTAAATTGCGAGAGTGATTTTATAAATATATTGGTCAAATTATTAATATCGGTAAATGAATTTGAATCATAAATATTAAAAGCATTTTGGTTTGAACTAATAAAATAAACTTTATAACTTAAACCTAAGGCTCCTTTCACACTGTTCGCAAAAACCAGAATAAGCAACAAATTGATTGTTGTTTCACTCTACAGTATAGTCCCGATTATTCGACCTAATTGGGACCAACGAAAAGTCCGATAACTGAAAAGTCGGATAATACGGAAGTTGGTGTGATTAAAAGGAAAACAGAAAAAAAACACATAAAATACAATACAGAATTTAAAAATGTGTAAATAATATTCCAACATTCAGCAATCCAGAATATGACATCTTTTAAGTAAATTTTCTTTAAAATATCTACACAATTATAGCCTTTGTCCATGTCATAGAAAGAAGTTTGTGGCTGTATTTTTTTTTAAGTGTTGCAAAAATTCCTTGATCCATGGGCTGGCACAATGGAGTGGAATTTGGCAGCAGGAATATTACTTTTATATCTCCACTTATTAACTCGTCAACATTTGGATGACATGCTGCATTATCTAAGAGAAGAATAGCTTTTGCGGGCAAGTTAATCGATTTCATTAATATTTTGACCGATGGGACAAACTCTTCAAAAAACCATTCACGAAAGATATCCGAATCCATCCAGGCATTTCGTTGGTTTTTATAAGTCGCTGGAAATGCTGCTGTCGGTAAATTTTTAAATGGCCGGGGTTTTTTATATTTTCCTATACAAAGTAATTTTAATTTATGGTTTCCTGTGGCATTACTACAGGCAAGTAAAGTAACTCGCTGTTTCATCATCTTGAAGCCAGGTGCTGATTTTTCTTCTCGCGATGCTAAAGATTTCTTAGGAAGCATCTTAAAATTTAAACCACTCTCGTCGCAGTTATATAACTGCTCTCCTGACAGTCCTTCATCATCAATTAATTTATGGAGTATTTTCCTAAAATTTTCGATGTCTTGAGAGTCTGACGATAACTTTTCGCCGCAGACAGTTAATTGTCTCACTCCATATCTTTTTTTCCAGCGATCTAACCAACCGACGCTAGCTGTAAAACCTTGTTTGCCATCTATGAATTCTTTTTGGAACATAAGGGCTTTTTGCTGCAGAATAGGACCTGAAATAGGCACTCCTTTATTTCTCTGCTGAGAAAACCATAAAAATAATGCCTCGCTTATTTTTTCATACTCACACCCTTTCATACTTTTTCTATTTTTAAGAACATCTTCTGAATGACAATCGCAACTCCATTTTTCTAGCTCTTGTCATTTTCTTTTCCAATCGTCTAGCTTTGTCTTAATTGAAAGAACGACCTTCTTTCTCTTTTCTTTCGACATTAGAGTAAAGAGAAACACTTTATTTCACCACAAGAATATATGAAAAGAAACTTACACGCACTTAAAACCTGTATTCACACTGCAGTAGCTAAAACAGAACTGACTTGGTGAAACGTTAAGCTTACGTGGAACAGTGGGAGTGGTTAGTGTCCTGGTGCCCCGCCTCCGTTACCTTGGTTACGGCACTAGAGCTAATACGAAACCGATATTACCTGTCAATCATATAATTTTCGTTGAATACAGTATACACTCTTACAGTCGTGTACCGAAATGTACAATACAGTGTACAGTAGGTTACAATATTTCAAGCAAACTATGTAACGTACTTTTGAAGAAAGAATATTAATGATCAATATTATTGTATATAGAAAAAAGAACAGTTTTAATCATGTCTTATATACTTCATAAATATATACTGTTGTCACGTCGGATAAAACGGAATGTCGGAAAACCGAAGGTCGAATAATCGAGACTATACTGTATTCGGTTTATGTACGGGGTTTGCCTTTTAAAGCTCAGTGTTCTAGAAATAATTGGTGTGTTATAATGAATCGTGAATAAATTATTACTATTATTAAAGCAAAGTAAATGAAAGAATGTTTTTTTTAACTAGTAAAATGAACACAGTTTATTTTCTGCCCCTCCCAAATCCATGTTTTTTAAACTGGCATAAAACATCTAAAGTTAATTTCTTGTTAAATATGCACTTTTTTTATAAATTTTAGGATTGAAAAACCAAATAAGATTGTCATGTATTTTTAATTGGTGAAAAAAACTCCTAAATTTAATTTGTTTTGAATATTAATGAAAAATAGGTATTATTTATAGGCTAAATTATAACTCAAAAAATTAAATTAAAGTTTTCTACGACAGTTTTTAATACATGGATATTTTTGTCGGGGACGGAATTGGACAGCCTTGGATTGAAAATAAACAAATTCTTTATTTTCTTTAAAAATAATTGTTAAGTTATATTTGCACTTTTTGAAAAATCCAAATAGCCTATTTTAACAGCTGCCATAACTCCGGGTCCCATCTTGGGAAAGGAGGAGGGGGATGAGTAACACCTCATTGTAAAAACCTTGGATCGGGCTCAGGATGTTAGAACCTTGTGATGGCCCTTGCCTTGGGTTACTAGGTGATAACTGGTCAACGGCTCTAAAGGCGAATGAGGATTTATCCCAACAGCGGATGAACCGAGTATGCTGCCTTGCACACAAGAGTGTAGCATCCCCTCTCCCGAGGAGGATACTCAGACTTCAAACCAAGGTTGGAAGAGTTTTTCATTTCATGCAATGAGTTCACCAGGATTCGTCCCCAGGTGGTACCCCGAGCGGGAGCTTGGCTAATCCACCCTCTTCGGAGGCAGTCAATTTCAAATCAGGGAGAAGGCTGACAGGTTTAGGGAAGACGATGAAGACAGAGGGTCTTCCTTTTGGCCAGCTTACAGATGCAAATCTGGAGTTGTTACATCGAGCGGTGGAGACTGATCTGACCCTAGAAATCACCGCTGATAAAATCAGCAACAGGAAGAGAAAATGGACCTCGGAGAAGAAAAACTGATGGCAGATGCTGGAACTGTGGTCATTTGAGCACATCAATACTTTTAACCTCCATTTAGTCAGCAACAAAAAGAAATAAATAAAACAAAAATTTGCTCAAATTAGTTGTGACTAGTGGTAACTGTTAGTGTAGTATTTGAATGAATAGTAGATCATGTACAAGTCAAGCTGCTGTGTTTGAAGCTTCAATTAATCCATAGTTAAATAAGTCGCCTCATATGATAAGGAAAAAAACTAATGGAAAGAAGAACTTGATTGTTGAGGACAAACAATTATTTATTTTCAAATTTACAAAATGTTAACAATTTACAAGGAAATAAGCTAAAGTCTTAGTAGTCATGATCTTTAGCAAAATTATAAAAATGACAATAAACCATAAAATAATAATACAAATTCTCGTGTTTTACCTTATTTAAATGTTACTATTAAAGCTAAACCATAAAATTAATGATTAATTTGAAAGCATTTTGTTATGAAAATATAAATATCTTGTTGGGATCAGTGCGAGAACACACTTTACAAAAAATAAAAAAAAACAGTTAAAAAAGACAAAATAAACTTAAAAGTTTGTACTTTTTTTTACTATTCCATGCCAGTCAGTATATTTTTGAGCAGTCACAAAACAAACTGTTTACATTTTTATCTTTAAGATACATTTTTTTACTTACAATCTAATTCTTAGAAAAGTATATTAGGTACACAATCAAATTGTTTTCGTTGTATTAAAATCTAAACAATTTACTAAATTCTTTTATTTTAAAGAAGCATGGATAGTATATATTTTACACAGTAAATACTAAAACCAAAAAATAGTAATACAAATACATGTAGGTCAGTATTACGGTATATAAAATATTTAATTATACTTCTTTAAACAGAAAACAAAAGAAAAGGTAATTCAAACTTTACAAAACATTTTTGCCATGTCTAATCCTTGCATTATGTTACAAATTTAGCCTATCTCTACACGTTTTTGTTGTAAATATATACACACGACCCACACTGTCTCCGCCTGCAACAATGGACTGTGTGGGGTGTATATCCAAAACTGGGCAGATTGTTGTCAAATCTTCATTTTTCATTTCTCTCATTAAATCTCCACTTCCATTGTAAATTTGAATCTGAAAATGAATTAAAACATCAAATAATCTGATAACATAATGTGAAAACTCCATTAGTCCATTAATAACTGTGTTCATAAATATAGTGAAACCTCCGATTAAAATTTTTTCAAAAAACAAATTTTTCTGAAGACCTTGAAATTAAAAAAATTATGTGTATATCTGCCTTCATTTGACAAAATTCTGGCTTCCTAATAATGAAGTTGAAAGGAGAAAAGTTTAGCAATAGGTTATCCCAATTCTAAGTAATAAAGGTTTTGGAAAGATAATGTCCGTAAAAAGCTGTCGTGCATTTATAAAGTGTAGCTCGGCTCTGCATCAGGTCGTATTCTATGAATTCTATATAGTTGGCAGTTGGGTGCTGCCTCCTAAACAAACAATATGGTTTAGGCTTCCAATATATTTCTGTCTTCGACTGCTTGGCTTCCAAAAAAGTGTACTCTATAGGCTGCCTACTGTTTTGCCTTCAGTTTTTCTATATATCATTTGTAGTGTTCATGTCTTTTCTAGTATACATTCGTTCAACAGAACATCAACAAGAAAATGTCCAAGTGTTTTGGAAAAAAGTGTGGGTGTAAAGAGGAAAGACACAGCTAAAAAATTTGACTTTTCGCAAGTATAATGAACCAAATCCCAAAAGTATCAAAATAATGCAGAAGTAGCCTACCAATAACCTAACCTTTTGGAACCAACATTCTTAAATAGAAAAATGCAAATGGCTATAGAAATTTCAAAATCTAGCAGACACAATGACAATACTGTACCTAGATGTTAAATTCAATATAACCAATGTATATTTATATATAAACTAGATATGTAATCCAGAACCAACCTACTGTTGTCAGATCTCCAACTTCCCAAAGTATAAAATAATATAGAATAGGACCATAAGTCAATTTTAGAAAGAGAGCATTTTTATTTTTGAATTTAACTTAATTTATATTACAAATGTTTTTTAGAAAGAGAGCTTAATAATAAGAAGCATTTTAACGTAAAGGAAATAAATATAAAAGGGCAGACAATTTTAAAGTACATTTCAGTAGAATAAAAATAAAAGGCAGACAATTTTTAAAATCAATTATTTTATATTTAAAAGTAGGGTTTGAGAAGATGGACAGTCTATGTACTAACGCCAAGACGCGGAAATTATACGAGTTTCAAGACACAGTTAGAAAAGCAACGTCCAAAAGTCTAGACGAGATAAGCGAACACCTGCAAGCCAATTCCTGGAGAAACGGTCTACGTTCGATTTCACACGCAAGATCCACAGAAAGAACGCATAGCTAGCATCCCAAAGATCTGACGCAACTTTGAACATCTGAGTGGTCAGACGTTTCTAATTGGTTGAGAGAAAATAGACGCCGGCTGAACGTAGCGGTGGAAAAGAACGCTAACGGCACTTATCAACGAGAAACCAAGCAGTGAACGTCGCTTGAAGTGTTGCGCGTTAAGCGTTGTACATTAACAGTTTAATCATGTAACATTTATTATTGCTAATCTACAAGTACAAAGTAGTATCTCATCGTCAAATGGTGTATAGTGCGATCGCTTAAATTAATGTGACAGTAAATCGGACACGACAATGAACCAGGCTACGAAAGTTTTTGCGTGTGCGAGTGGGGTTTTCTTTTTTTAAATTAATAAGTTTGCGGTCTGCTTTTCGTAAGTACAGTGCACTTAAAATTCTTTTTTTTTTATAAATCACCAGCTCTCTTTAAATTTATAATCTATAATTTGTATGTATTTGAATTTATTTTTCTTTGTCGTATATTTTATGATATTAATAAATGTCAAAGGTAATTTCTAAATCGTCTACTTTGTTTGGCCTAATCTGATCCTTTTCACCATATATCAATCAGGTCATTGAATTCACTACCCGAGATAGAATAAAACTAAAAATAGAGTCTTGCAAATCAAATCAAGTTTATATATATATTTCTTTTATTTATTATTTGTAAGCAGAGCATCTTACAAATTGGCGCAGCCAACTTTGGGGCTCATCAATTATAGAGACTCTAAGCTTACACTGTAAAGACATTTGTAACCTAACCGAATGTAACCTTCAACCAAAACAACGCATAATTAACTATTATTTCGAAACAATAACACCACAACTCAGTCACATATTTATATATTAATCACAAGTAAATGTACGAACAACCACATGTTATTAATAACATACCATCAATAGAAACAATTCAAAATTCCATTTGTAGATATCAAATACACGGAAAACCGATTGCAAATGAAAAACATACTTTACTAGACTTGAATAGCCTAGCTGATTACATAAATAACCGAAATACATTACAATAGACGTTTAGCATATGCAAATTGAATTGTAAACACTGAATAATTTTATAAAGTGTAGTTTCTATTATTATTTAAGGATCCATTGAACGCAATGTACCTAAAGTTATAAATAGTGAAGTAGTAAATGTCAGCTGTGAGAATCAAAACATAGATTAAACCAATAGAAAGTCAGTTTATTCTGTCGCGGTAAAGTCATTACGATAAACAATATTATATTTAGAAATTAGAACAGTATAATCAAAGTAAATTTATTATGCAAGAATAATTATAAAAACTTCTAAAACGGTCCTTTTTGCAGATATGAAGTACTTAACGATATGAGGTAACGAACAAATTAGAAAACTTTTTCAGGCCTAAAAGTAACCACCCAATCAACAGAAATAATTTGTCTGGTATATATAGGTTAACTTGCACTGACTGTGAGAAATTTTACATAGACCAAATTACGTTCCTTTGCCACACGGTTTAAAGAACATATACCGCAACCAACCATAACTGAAAAAAGGTCCCACTTCGCTCAACACCTTATGGACTATGATCACAAGTACACATCTATAGACGAAAACCTACAAGTACTTCATATCTGCAAAAAGGTCCGTCTCATGTCAGCGTTAGAGGAGTTCGAAATATACGCCGCAACTAAAAATTAAATCAAAAACCAAAACGTACTAAATGACAAAATTAAGTATCGGTTTAACGAACTATTCAATACTGTGATCAGATTGAGGGAGGGGACCAGTTTACGGGACAAACAGACCTTTTAGTTTAGTACAGAATAGACGATCGCTCGAATTACATGTTCGACCTGCGCGGCAATAATAAACCTTCTCGTTGACCAGCATAACGATTCGCCGTACTATAATGTATAATTCTAATCTATTTATTTATTATATGTTTCTAATCTTAATATATGTGACAAATGTTTTAAATGTGCCAAAAGTGTAAAGAAGACGATGCCAGAACAGGCAGAAAGTAAGAATAACTAATAACGATCTGAAGATGACAGTATACCGTTGAAACCGGTAATCCTACACAGGAAAAAATTTGGATTGTTGACGGATGATATATAAGGTACTTAATCTATCTATATATATAAAAGCGAAATACCACGTATGTAGCTTCCTCTAAGGCCATAGGTGCTCACTAAGAAAGGGTTTGAAAAAATTCGAAATTTTAGGGGGGGTTTGGGGGGGATCGAAGTTATTAAATCACTATTTCTTCAAAACTACCGAACGGATTGGAATGAAATTTGGTATGTAGCTTCCTCTAGGGCCATAGGTACTCACTAAGAAAGGGTATGAAAAATTTTGAAATTTTAGGAGGGGTTTAGGGGGGATCAAAGTAACTAAAATCATAATTTCAGATCTTTTATTATTATGACAATAGTGCTTTTATTATTTAAGATCTAAATGTATATAAAAGCCAAATACCACTCACTGACTGAACACTTAAAAAGAATACAATTACGTTAAAAAGACTGCAAATACCAACCACCACGGGCAATGCCGTACGGGTCAGCTAGTTATTAATATAAATCAAATACACAAACCAGGAAGCTAAAAAACAATAAGTTTAAAATAGTAATACTATAAATTTGTTAGTAAATATTTGTGATAATTTTGACCTTAAAATTGTATTTGAGTAATTACTTTTACATTAATACCTTAGGTGTTGATAAAATAAATATAGTAAGATATCACACATATAGAGATTTTATAATTTTTGCTCCCACAATAATTGGATAAAAAAAAGTTATTTTATACAAGGTTGGCTGTAAAATATTCTAAAAAACTGTAAATCTATTTCAAAACAAAGTAAAGACCAATGAACTGTAATTTAATTATCTCCTAAAATTGTGTAGCCTACTCCGTAGTACTGTATGTATATAATACAGTATTTGTGCATTCAGATTTCATTTTTATTGTTTAGGGACTAACATTCAAGCTTATACAGTACTGCAAAAAAACCTTCAATTTTATGCAATTTTAAAGATTTTTAACACTGAATATAGCCAACAAAACAAAAAGTTCTGGACTAGCAACTAGATCTAGGGACTCAAACCGAGATTTCTGGCTCTATGATCATTGCTTCAGCACCAATACTATATTTTAATTAAATAATTTACCAATCTGTAGGTAATATACACTATAAATTTGATTGGAGGATGTAACCTCCCAGTTAGGAATACTTCACAATAAGAC
>JAGFPH010001374.1:212706-225280 GCA_018207615.1 Philaenus spumarius
AAACATAATAGTTGGCATTAGTTTTTTAATGCCCCATTTCAATTTTCAAACACACAGAACAAATAAATAAAATTGGCAAACCATAGTTAATCTTAGTAATGCAATCACTCAAACATCCATTCTTACTATTGCTATTAATTTTGAACATACAACAATTTAAAATAACTAAAACCTTTTCTTGAATGCAGATTTAAATCTAATGAAATTCTCTACTTACGTACGTTTTGGTTTTATAGTGCACTCTAAAAAACTTACAACACATTAAAATGATTTTATATTGATTTTATCTATTACTTAAAATTTTCCCTTTAATTGTTTATTATTTGTAGAAGTTTAGCCTCACTGAAGTTACTTCACTGAGTTCTTTAAACATAGTTTACCTCGGAAACACTTGTTCACGTGGATATCACTCCCGCCTGTCGGCCATTAATTTGTTACAAGCCGGCACGCACTTTCTGAAAATTACAAAGTCGAATTATATCGTTTTGTATCGTACGATTTTCGCCATCCAACACTTTTCTTTCGTAACACTGTCTCCACTAAAGTTTTAACATGATCTAATTGTATTCTGCCTTTGAATACCGCAAAATTATACTTGTGAAAACATTTCACCACCACCTCGCCAGACGCGTCTATTCACTAAGACATCTCTGCAGCAAGTGAGAAAGAAGCATGGCTTCAGCCAGCTACCTAATGCGCACGATGACGTCATGTCACGTGATCTGTTTCAACCAATCATGATCGTCTTGTTATTATAAATTGTTTGTAACTGTTTCCTCTCGTACCCGTTCTGAGGCTAAAGTCTGTTTTATTTTACACTGCACCCGTTGTTGAGGCTATATTCTGATGACGTAGTCTCTTTATTTTTAAAAACATATCTAAAATCTTTATCTCTTTTACTTATGATTTTTTACTTTTTAAATGCTTTTTTATGAATAAATTGTTATAAAATTGAACTTGTCTGCATTCCCCCTTTGAATTTCTATGTTTATTATTATTTACAAAAATGTGATCTTTTAAGATAGTAGGCTAAATCATCCAAAATTTACATTACTACTCCCTTTACGTTATACCCCTTTTTACTTTATTAAAACCCTGAAACTCACATATATTACACGTATTGACATGTTAATGGGTAAATAATGTGCGGGGACATCTGCTAGTGGCAGCTCTATACAGCGTTGATCGGCTTGTGAACAGGTTCAGTGAAAGTCGGAAAGGAAATGCATTTCCTTCGATGACTCATAGCGCCGAGACATTACCTACCCCTCTCCCTCCAGCGTTTTAAACATATTTTTGAATCACTGCACTGAGCACTAGTCTAGTCGTATCTAGTTCAGTGTTTACTCTAGGGGAGTTTGATAAACTGTGTGCGCTTATTGCAAATTTATTGTAAATCTTTGTTCCGTTTGTATTGAGTTACTTAACCGAGACACTGTGCCTTTTTTATTTGTTCGTAGTCCTTGACGTCAACTATTAAACATGGCAAGTAAACGAAGTCATGCTTCGTGTACTGTAAAAGAAAAACTTGAAGTGTTAAAAAGATTGGACAATGGTGAAAGTGTTACTAAATTATCAAGAACGACTTTTTAATTTCTCCTAAAAGTAGGTATTTTTTCCGAACTCTGTTCGGAATAGGCGGATTTTCGGATTAGCCGGACTCTACTGTAGTAGGGATTTATTAAAACATCAGCTGTTTTCATAGCTATATGTTACCATAGCATTAAGTTTGTTTATTGTTAACTATTAATTCCAAATACTGGAATCAGTAAGTGGTAAACTAGTAGGTATACAAAAGAGCTAGACAGTTAGCCCAGTCGGTATAGGTTACAACTACCAGTAATTTGCAATACGGCTGATTTTTTTTTATAAGTACATTAAAGTATGTAGATTAACATAAAAAAAAGTTTACCAGTCTATCAATTTCCCAAAGTCGAAAAAAAATATCGATTATTATTTTTTTTCCGATTATCCTTAATATTTCGAGCTGGGATGAAGATAGAGGAAAATAAAAAATATCACCGTGTGGGGGAGGTATTTTTCAACAAAAAAGGTCATATGTATTTATTTCTTCCGAGCAATGGTTTGTCTAGAAAAAATTCGATAATGCAGGTATGTATTTTGCAGCAGGGGAAATCACTAAAAGGGGACATCGTATTCATATATGAAGCGTTGGCTCATTCTAAATTGGCCGAATTTTAATATATCAAATTGAAACTTGACATAGGAGTTAAAATATATATTTTAAACATTTAAGCTGAGTCTCAGCTTGTTATCTTGAAAATTACCCGATCTAGGAGTCGATTTCGATTATCGATTTTACTAGTACCGGACTCACAAACTAATTTCAATCTATTCCAGTTTCGTCATTTTTGGAATATCAACATCAAATTTGTTTTACAAGTTGAGTACACCAGTATAAATATTCTTAGTAAGTATGAACGATTTTTTAATGTTCTTTTTAAAAACGAGGCGCTTGAAAATGGTCTTCTGTTTTACCTATCTCGTTTTAACTATAACACTTTTGGATTCAACGACTCCATTTTCGACATTTCTGAACATATCGATTTAAAAATTGGTACGGAAGTTAAAAACACAATTGTTTTTTTGCTACACTTATTTTAAAAACTATATTTAAAAAATTGACTAATCTACAGCCGATTAACTCAAGCGTTTTGATGAAAAATCTAAAAAGGTCTAAAATTATACTTTTTTAAGTTACTTGTGCTTTGAAAAGTAAATAATAAAAAAGGTTTATACTCCTTGATCTTGTTTGAATCTATATATTTAACTTGTTATAAAACTTTCAGGTTGATATTTTGAAAATTTTCTAAACTGGAGCTGTTTAAAATGAATTGGTGGGTCCGGTACTCCTAAAATCGAGAAACCCATTAATAAGTCAAGTGGCTCTAGATCGGGTAATTTTCAAGATAACAAGCTGAGACTCAGCATAAATGTTTAAAATATATATTTTAACTCCTATGTCAAGTTTCAATTCGATATATTGAAATTCGGCCAATTTATAATGAGCCAATGCTTCATATTATGAATAAGATGTCCCCTTTTAGTGATTTCCCCTGCTGCAAAATACATATTTGCATTATCGAATTTTTTCCAGACAAACCATTGCTCGGACGAAATAAATACATATGACCTTTTTTGTTGAAAAATACCTCCCCTACACGGTGGTATTTTTTATTTTCCTCTATCTTCATCCCAGCTCGAAATATTAAGGATAATCGAAAAAAAAAATGATAATCGATTTTTTTTTTCGACTTTGGGAAATCGATAGACTAGTAAACTTTTTTTTATGTTAGTCTACATACTTTAATGTACTTATAAAAAAAATTCAGCCATATTGCAAATTACTGGTACTTTTGGTCTAAATTGACCTTTACCGACTGGCCTAAGTAGGTATCACAACTTTACCTTTACAAACATGCATCCCATTGATTTTGTGTTGTTATTTGTACTCGCATCGGTGAGAAAAGCTTGTTAGTAAGTTTTGAATCATTGGGTCAATTTATTAGTGACATCTAAAAGCCATGAATACCTTTAACCATAAGAGATGTAATTGCTGTTGCTAAAGTCTTAAATGAAAAAAAAATTTTGTCAACTGAATTCGGAGGAATGTACAGTAGTATTAAGAAAATTTCAATAAACCTTGATTATGATATTAGACACAATAATATTAGCGTATGCTTCTTTGCCATGTATTCCAATGAAATAATATTTAAATTTGAACTAAAAGAAACAGATAATCCTAAGCGACTTTATTTTGTTTTACTAGCACTAACTCAAATCGGATTAAACGAAAAATTGGGCTGACAAAATCAAGTCGACTCATGAAGTACATATTTAAGGCAAAAATCAAAACTTCACGTAAAAAGTAACGAAATTTCACAAAAACAACAATATATTTGTTACAGCTGTTTTGCTTTTTCTCTTAGCCCACCAGTAGTCCACTAGGATTGTTGGTGTTAATGTAATTACTAAACTAAACTAACTGATAATATTTTAACTTACTCTTGAAAGACCCTGTATGAACGAACTCACCTTTAGGCGTATCTAAGTTGGAAACATCAAATATTCTGAGACGGTCACTATTGCAAGTAGTTAACACTTTACTGCCATCGGGTGAAAAGAAGGCGCTAGTCATACCTTTTTTTTCTTTGCTGTTAGTTTTGGCTAAATTGCATATACCGTCATTATTTTTCTGCTGTCGGATATCAAAAACTTTACATTCTCTGTAAAAAATCAATCAATTTAATAATACGATTAGTTATTAATTGTAATAGACTCCACACTCAAATAACCATAATTTGTTTATCATCATCAAATAATTTATTTTATCATCTCTCTAATCAATTTAAAAACATATGCATTTGGTAAACAGTTTAATTAATATCATAAGAAAAATAAAAAAACATAGTAAAGACTAGGGACGTAAGCCAGATACCAGAAGCAAAGTGCAATTGCGTAACAGATACAGTGCAACTGTGTAGGAGGTTCGAACTGTAGTATACTGGAGGATTACTGAGATAAGGTAAAGAATTAGATTTGTTATTCATTTCAAAATAACGAAAAAAAATTACATCGAAGGTCATGTGTCAAGACACAGTGAAGTATTTTTAGAATGAATCAATATCTCTTAACTAATAACCCCTGAGGCAACTAATTGGCCGCAGGTTGATGCTTGATTTTTCTAATAGATCATGCAATATGGTGAAATATGAATTTTTAGTAAAAAAAAAATCAGTATGCAATCTTTGTTAGAAAGGTTTAAAAGAAATTAATCGCAAGATGTTGGCTTACTTTTCATGTTTTTAGAAGTTCTTAGATTTATCCTTCATAGAAAAATAATTAAGGTGGTGTGTATAAGCTAACTTGTATCATCTGTCATGCAGCTTATATAGGCCAAACAGGCCGTACTTTTAAATTTAGGTTAAGTGAACATGAAAGAAGTTGGCAGTTGGGTCATAGTAACTCTAGTTTCTCTAACCATCTAAAAAATCATTTAGTGTCAGATTTTTCCAATAATATTAATTTTAAGATTTTCCATGTCAATGATAAAAGTAGGAAATTAAATTCCTTGGAAATGTTAGAAATTAAGAGATTATTTTGTAAAGATGCTAGCCTTGTACTTAACGATCAGGAAGAATTTCTGTCCAACTCGCCTCTATTAAACCCATTGTCAACCTCATGACCATACGTACCCCACGCCCCCTTCCACTCCCTTTCCTTTTTCTTTGTTGGGAGTAACTATTCTATGTTTAAACACGTTTGTTTTTCTAATATTCTTTAGTCTGTATAAGCTGCCTCGTCAATGCCGTCAAGGGCGAAACCTTGGTCGGCAAGATTCATAAATAAAAATTGTAGAAATTACAAAAAATTTTGTTTGTTTTTTAATTAAAAAATAATTAACATAATGTGTTTTTATTTTCAAGAATATCCAGGGTTCCTTTAGAAATCATTTCCATAACTAACTAACGGCATATTTTGAAATTATTTTACAATAACATTTGCACTACATATTGGTAACAAAAATTCTTTGTAAGCCTCCTCTACAGCTTACATCACCATCCACAGACAAAAAAAGCAGCTGTAATTTAGAATATTACCGCAGCACAAATAGATTTAATTTAAAATAAACATTGTTTGCTAAGTGTTAGATGTACGTTAACTTTTTATCTAAGTTTATGGTACTTATTATGTTACACGTTTCAGAACTATGTTCTATCATCAGATGCTCGCCCGTGAAAGGTCGTCACTACATTAAAATACTAATGTATTAAGCCACTAAAGAAAGATCCTACCATTGACTTTGTTAAAGCTTTAAATAAGACGATTAACAAATGTACCCATTTATTTGACGAGAAAACTCGCTGCATGATAAAGCCTATTAATGCCAAAGCGCCAGAATTCACAGGTATGCCGAAGATCCATAAATCAGATACGCCGATCAGACCTTTAATTAATTTCATCTGAGCACCATGTTATAAAACAACTAAAAAGCTAGTGGCCATAATAAAGAACAGCATCTTAATAAAAAATAACCACAGAATAAGCAGTAGTACAGATTTTCTTAACCAAATAGATAAAATAAAAATACTACTTGATTACAGGATAGTTTCATTCGATGTAGTAAACTTGTACACCAACGTTCTAGTTACAGAAACTAATGTAATGAATCATACAGCCATTGCTGAATTGATTAATTTATTGGATTAATTATTTTTCTTTTAATGGCAGACACTTTATCCAAGAGGAAGGCCTACCTACGGGTTCTCCACTTTCCGGATTGTTAGCAGATATATTTTTAAACCATTTCGAAAACACGCATCTATTATCTGATAAAAATTAATTCCGCCACCAAGTAATATTGTGCAAGAGATACGTTGACGACACATTCGTCATATTCAATGGTTCCTTATGCCAAATGTAGGGGTGTGAGAGATTGAATTTTTGAGTTTGAGACGAGAACGAAATGTTGTTTAATAAAAATTATCGAGATCGAGAAAAAGACGAGAGCTGAGGTTTAGGAACGAGCGAGAAACGAGAATTTATTAAATACGATTTATCGATATCGAGAAATAGCGAGATTAATGTTTTTGTAACGAGAATGAACCAAAATTTTAATCTCAAGTTGAGAGTGAGAAGTATCATATAGCTTTTTACATCATCGAAATTAATATAATGTATATATGGGATAAGTTAATTATTAATAAGTTAACTTTCTTATGATTTGCTATTATTACTAAGTTTATGAAAGCTATTACAAATATAATGTATCTCATAGATAAGATGTACTTTAACAGTTTAGACTATTGATTAATATGTTAATATGCTTTACACTACATATGCAAAATATTAATTTTTATATAATTATATTTATTTTTAGTTAAGTAATTAACTGCCATTATTTATTTTACTAAAAACCAAGGTTATATAAAACTCAATCTCTACTATGCTAAGTTATTTCTCGTCAGTATCAAGTAATTTAAATAAGATATTGCAATATCCTAATCACTTCCTTGTGTTGAGATGTTTGGAAAATTTGTGTTTATCTTCTTTTCATTCTAATGTAACATTTTAAGTTTTATAAAAAGACCTAAAATAAAACTCGAAATTTTTAAAATATATCGAGAAATTTATGGCAGAATCGAGAAAAATATAAGCGAGAAATGAATTTTATTCTTGACAACGAGATTGAGACGATATTGAGTTATTTCTTGTTCCTAGTCGAGAGTTTCGAGATCTTGCACACCCCTAGCCAAATGTAACATCTTCAACTTCCCAAAGTAAATATTATCAAATTAGATGAAGATCATAAGTCAATTTGTTGAAAGAGAGCATTTCATTTAATTCAATTTA
The DNA here is from genome assembly GCA_018207615.1 of Philaenus spumarius. Taxonomy (NCBI): domain Eukaryota; kingdom Metazoa; phylum Arthropoda; class Insecta; order Hemiptera; family Aphrophoridae; genus Philaenus; species Philaenus spumarius. The sequence continues at coordinate 220,081 of JAGFPH010001374.1, forward strand.
CATTTTCTTTTGAGAGAGCTTAATATTAAAAGTGTTTAACGTAAAGGACATAGTCTAATAAGGTATGATATAAAACCCAAACAAACCCAAAGTGCGTGTGTAAATCTCATCTATGACAGAACAGTTCAGAATTGACAATCTTAAATGTAACCAGACAATTTAAATCAATGCATATCCAGATTGAGTTGGTGTGTGTTAAAAATATAGTGAATCACTTATCATTAAACATAGAATCGAAAGATCACAAGAAACTTTGAACTGATTATCTATAAACTAAGCTACGGCGAATAAAATCAATGTATCTTGTTCCGCTTTAGTAAGACCATGAGGGAATAAGAATCCGTTTTCCTCACTCTGATCTAGGACTGAAATCAGTTAAGAAGCACTTTACTCATGTTTAAGTTTTGTAGTAAATATTCACAAGCCGTGAATTATTTATCCTAGTCATGTTTCAATACATCTAGAACGATTAGCTTTGAGTTAAAAAAGAAGATTCATCCAAGGATTAACCCTTCAAGCCGGGATTACTTAATGGCTGGCTACCCCTAGCTGCGGGACAATCAACATCAGTACTAACTTCAGGCTCATCTATAACTACTTTCAATGAGTTTTGATTTGTATCGTGCCTAATACTAAGATTCTCATATCTAACAGTAATTTCCTCATCATCACTATTATTTTCTTGTAAATTTGTGACATTTACCGTATCCAGTTGTGCATAATCAACTTCACTTTCATCATCGCTATCCTCTGACAACACATCGTCGTCAAGCTATTTCACTATTACGAGCTGTCATATTCGCTAATTTATACTCTGATACAAACAATCATTAAAATATATATCGACACACAACCATAATTAAAACTAAATATTAATAAAACAACGATAAAACGACAGGTAACACGATAAAACAGAACGACGCCATACGCCATGACACTATTGTTCAGCTGTCTGAATGTTGACAACAACATCTGTTGAATATAATCTGTGACGAGACGAAGAAATGCATGGAACAACTAAATATTTAGTTAGAAATATTCGTCTGTTTTTATACAACGTACTGCATATCGGTAAAATTCGAAATAGTTAAAATACCCGATGAGGGAAAGCAGCACAATGTTGGGTTGTCACCGCACGTTAATATGACGGCAAACCACCGATAGATGCCCTTGAGCGCAACGTTAATATGACGGCAAACCACGCCGAAGGGTTAGTATTAGTAATCCAGATAAAGGACTTGAGGGATTGCACCATCCTGAAGACAATGGTTTGAACAACGCCACATCATCAACATTGCATCTCATCATCAAATAACCATGAGTGATAGAATAAAGTGGGTTTGTAAATAGAACAGTCTCTTTTTATTTTCCTTACCCTATACTAGGTAAGGTAAGTATTGCGATCGACCCAAAAATTCGATGTCGAGTTTTCATAATATCTTTACGTTTCAAGGCCCCCTGAGTCCAAAAAATGCATTTTTGGCAATTGGTCTGTCTGTGTGTCTGTGTGTGTGTCCGGAGTGCACAGGGCAAACGGCTGGACGGATCGAACTGAAATTTACAGGATATCTTCAAACACGTAAACAATTAAACCCATGTAAATTTGAAGCAAATCGGAGGTGGTGTCTTACCGTGGGACCAGTTTTTAGCACATTTTTGGTATTTACTCCAAAACCCCTCTAACGATTTTGATTAAACTTTGCTAACATACTCTACTCAGACCCCCTTAACACGCTATGTACGCTATATACCCTTAAAAATTCGTTGAAAAAAGTTATTACAAAAACGCAAGTTATTTTGTTTGTATCTCCGAAATGGCTGGTCCTATCGACTTGAAAATGGTCTCATTCGATTCAGCGTCCAAAAGAATGTCAAAAAAGATACCCCACTCAACTTTTTCCATTTTTTCAAAAATTGACCCCAAAAACGCCCTTTTTGGGGGCAAAAATGACTTTTTTTAAACTAGCCGTGTTTGGTATCGACCTTGACATTTTTGGGGGTGAGAAATCGATTGAGACCAAAATCAGGTTCGTGGGATTAACCGTTTTGAAGTTAGTACCGCTTTCTTCGAAACGGATACTCCTATTAACTCGAAAATGGTATCATCAATCTCTCGCTCGAAAAATTTGGTAATTGATACAGCATCTATTTTGGTAAGGAAAGTTGTGTGATGTGCACACCAGATGTTTTATATAACGAAAATCCATGTTATGTAAAGTGCACAAATATCCCATTCAGTTTAACATGCTCTCTCTCTTAATTTCTTGTAAGTACCTGGGCGACCGAGCATTACTCGGTATATTTTATTTTTTTTTTTGAAAAAGTATGCATACAAATCGCATAATGAATAAATATGAATATTTTTCGAACTTACGTACATATGAACTGTTTATCCTACACTCTAATACGAAATAAAAATACTTCAACAGATGTCGTTCTCCACAAAAACCTATCTTAAAGGTTAGAAATTAAAAAAATTGTTCTAAGCTTGCAATCAGCTGATAATGGAAATAATATAGGGAACAGCTGATTACTGCTATTATTATAGTCAATAAACATATGTAATGATTTTAAACTCCATAAGCCCAATGTTAAAAATTTTCAATTTTCAAATGAGTTGTTTAGAAAAATACGAGTTTTCCTGAGGTAGCGGTTTTTACCAGTCGATTTTTTAGACCCAAAAGCCTCTAATCCCAAACTTTCAGCAAAATCCTTCCGCTAGATTTCGAGATTGCTCGTACAAACACACAAACAAACCAACAAACAAACAGACATTGCTCGTATTAGAGTATAGGATATTTATTATGTTTTATGTATACATGTTTTTATTTCATATGATTAATAACCAAGAAAGTGATTTCAATAAATGTTGAAGGTTAATCTCAATCAGATTGCGTCATTTGCCTTAGACCAATCCTCTTACATGCTTGCTTAGGACGACGAAATCACAACCCCAAGATATTATAAAGTAAATTCAAGTAGAAGTAAATTCAAATACATTATTATTATATTTATTATTTTAATTTGTAACACAGAACTTTACAGAAATAGATAACCTTAAAATGTACCTAAATAATACCAATAATGCAACACAGTTCACTCTTGAAAACCTCAACTTTTTAGACATAACTATAGAAAAACATGGAAATAAATTTAAATATAAAATATACAGAAAACCCACCACTACAGATATAAGCATACACTCAGATTCTCATCATCACACCTCCCAAAGAATTGCAGCTTACAATAGTTTCATCCACAGATTGATATCCACTCCAATGGATACAGACGTATTTCAAGAGGAATTAAAAACAATTAAATACATAGCTGTAACAAATGGTTATAAGGGTACACACTACTAAAAAAGCATCTACACAAACATAATACACCTGGAAAAGAAAAAGTCAAACGAAACTTTGTCTCTATTGAATACGGTAGCCTTTTTCCAGAAATATTAACCAACATCCTCAACAAATTAAATACAACAGCAATATACTACGTCAAAAGTCAAAGGCACCGGTTGAAACCTTGAAGGGTGTTTATAAAATAGCTTGTAGCGATTGCAATAGTTACTACATAGGCCAAACAGGCAGAAATTTTAAAACTAGATTCAAAGAGCACCTTCCTACCAGTAACATGTTTAAAATAAAATCAAGTTATGCACGTCACCTCATGGAAAATAACCATGTATTCAATAATTTTCACAGTAACTACCAACCGTTACATTTATGCAATAAGGGCAGATACATGGATGCAGTTGAAGAATTTGAAATTTATAAAGTGTCTAGGGAAAATGAAAACGATTTACTGAACGACAAACTTAACTTCCGGTCAAACTCTTTGTATGACACGGCGATGATGTTAAAAGATAATGTGGAGGACAACCCAAGATAAGCCAAACGTATCTCAGTTGTCCGCTAACCGGTAAATCCATCGTGTGTATGTTCAGTGTTTGTGATGTGTATGTTTGTGTGTTTTTTAGTATTTTAATGTAGTGAGTGTCTGATGATGGACCATAGTTCTGAAACGCGTAACGTAAAAAGTTACAATAAGTCAGAAGACAGAGTAAGTACCATGAACTTAGTTTAAAATCTGTGACTTGGATACTTAAACTCAAAAATGAGTTTAAAAAACTTTATCTTTAATTTTAGGTGTTGTTAATACGAAAATGTTTTTCAGAATATAGTGCTAAATATTGAGAGGAAACAGTACATGTTCACTTTTTAGTGTATAAGTCCATTTAACTGAAATTTCACTACAACTCCTATAATTTCACTACTAACTCAATCCTAAAATTCAAGTTTTAGATTTTACCAGATCAAACTAGGCTCACTTGAATATGGAATAGAGATTATCAACTACCAGTGGCGGATTAATGAAGTTTTGTGGGGAGGGGCGGTCTTTAAAGATGTACATTCTGGGGGGGGGGGGGTCTGGGGAGGCCGGGCTCTCCAACGGAAAATTAAAAAAAATTACCTTCTGAAATTGGCTTCTTAACCATCTCTGGCAGTTAACACTAATAACAGATACTGTAAGTGTAAAACTGTCCTCTTTTTCCTTTGTGTTATCTCCTGCTTCTCACAAAATAAAACAAAATTGATTCCCCAGTTAAAGTCTAAAATGAGTGTTTGAAATAAATAACTTATTGTAAAATATTTTGAGTTTTTAATAACTTTTTCGGGTTACCTACGTAAAATGAATTTATTTGGATCCGTTTTGATTTGTGACAATTACAAACAAAAGTAATAAAAAGTTTTAAAAATCAAATAAATATAAATAGGTCAGGGATTTGTGGTCAATAATGCAGTAAGTTATAACGAAATGCTCCCTAGTTTTGTGATATCAGTTTTGTTGTTTAAGTTTAATCGTCTTATTTGTGTGTTCTTATCACCAAGAGTATGAAGAATAGAATGAAGGAATGTACTTTCCTTTCTATTGAGTTATCCAAAACATCAAAACTTAAAATTTTGAGATATTTAGCTTATTAGCTATTTAGCCTATATCAAAAACCTCACAATTTTTTAATAAAGGGAGAAATAACCTATAAGGTGAAAAAAGGCAGGTGAAGAAATCTGTCGAAAAAGATGTATTATTTGTTTATTTGTACAATTATTAAAAATATCTAATATAGGGTCTACATAGAAAATGAAAGCCTTAAAATATTATGCAATTACTCTGATCTTGAAGATCCAGAAAATAA
>JAGFPH010001374.1:225680-247299 GCA_018207615.1 Philaenus spumarius
GGGGAGGCCGGGCTCTCCAACGGAAAATTAAAAAAAATTACCTTCTGAAATTGGCTTCTTAACCATCTCTGGCAGTTAACACTAATAACAGATACTGTAAGTGTAAAACTGTCCTCTTTTTCCTTTGTGTTATCTCCTGCTTCTCACAAAATAAAACAAAATTGATTTCCCAGTTAAAGTCTAAAATGAGTGTTTGAAATAAATAACTTATTGTAAAATATTTTGAGTTTTTAATAACTTTTTCGGGTTACCTACGTAAAATGAATTTATTTGGATCCGTTTTGATTTGTGACAATTACAAACAAAAGTAATAAAAAGTTTTAAAAATCAAATAAATATAAATAGGTCGGGGATTTGTGGTCAATAATGCAGTAAGTTATAACGAAATGCTCCCTAGTTTTGTGATATCAGTTTTGTTGTTTAAGTTTAATCGTCTTATTTGTGTGTTCTTATCACCAAGAGTATGAAGAATAGAATGAAGGAATGTACTTTCCTTTCTATTGAGTTATCCAAAACATCAAAACTTAAAATTTTGAGATATTTAGCTTATTAGCTATTTAGCCTATATCAAAAACCTCACAATTTTTTAATAAAGGGAGAAATAACCTATAAGGTGAAAAAAGGCAGGTGAAGAAATCTGTCGAAAAAGATGTATTATTTGTTTATTTGTACAATTATTAAAAATATCTAATATAGGGTCTACATAGAAAATGAAAGCCTAAAAATATTATGCAATTACTCTGATCTTGAAGATCCAGAAAATAAACTGACTGTACAAATTAACGTTTTTTGCACTAATTTTCTCCCCCCCCCCCATTTTTTTGAACGTATCTATCTATAACTTTTTTCTTGTCTTCTCTTTAGCGAAGGATACACTTCAGGTGAACAAAACTCCAAACAATCAACTGCATAGTTAGGTAAAGTTGTCTTTTTATCAGCTGTAGTCCTTTTTCACTTTGATACCCATAGTTTTAATTCTACCTTTAGTTCTGAAATACAATCGTTTTCATCTCCTCCAACAACCCTGCAGTAATTCTTAGCTAGTGACACAATCTGTGGTAGTTGTTGCAGCTCACTCCGGCCATCCACCCTCTCCAGCAGGGGTGGATACAAGGAGAGGGTCATGACCCACCCAAAAACATTTTTTTAAGGCCTGATGTTTGATTTAACCCTGCAATCGCCAAATAACACTATAGTGTCGTACAGCCCGCCGAGCAAGTGGCAGACAGCACTATTGTTTTGTCTGATTGTATTGAACATTCCACCCTCTAAAAATCATCCAATCTCAATAAAATAAAAACCATTGGAAATCAAATGTTTTAAACATTAATTTTTGTATTTACAAATTTGTTCTAAAACATATATTTACATATTTAATCATCGTTTTAAAAATGTAGTTGTCTAAAAAGGTGACTCCACGCAAAAAAACACAAAGAAAAGGCACAAAACTTGTCACTTTTCTAAGGCTCATAATCGTTAGACAGACTTGTTGTGAAAAGAATATAATTTCACCATTATTCGTCAAGATTTGAACTTTCTAACACTGCCTTCCAATCATTCGTAACTCTTATAATTTCTTAGATAATGAAGTTTTCTGTAAACCCTTAAGATTTGTCAGTTTTTCAAATAACGAGCAAGCATATTTTATAATTGATATATCTAGTACAAATAAATATACTTGTACATTGAGGTTTATATGGATTTTAGTGTAAATTCTATATTTTCGTTTGATATAAGGAAAACCTGATTTAGTGTTCATCGGCTACAGCTAAAGGTCTTGTCTGTGAAATATGTACCATTGCGCCGATTGTCTTAACACATTTAACCCAGCCAAAAAAGCACTTTAGAAGAAGGCTAATATTGTTATAGAATTTAACAGCAAACATCCACAGTGACGGGTAGCACATAGGTATGTAAAATACAAAAACTATCGGGGAAGGAGCTTTTGAGAATTTTGTATAAACAAAAATTACAATAAATTAGTACTTTTTTGGTTTTTCATTAAAATTATAAAAAATAATGAATGGATCACGATACTTTTAAAAAAAAACCTAAAAATCGGTTTTTTATATACCCTGATTGGAACGTTTTTCACTGAGAAAAGTAAGAAAAACGTTTAAAAATTACCGTTTTTAAAAGTTCATATCTCTGTTAATTTACAATATTAAGGGCAGATATTTCAGAAAATTATTGTTTATTATGTGTACTTCAGACAGGAAGAAGATTAAATTTGTCGTATTAATAGTTTTTGCACAATTGCACTTTAAACACTTTAGGCCATTACCTTGCATAATGCGCCCAATTAACCCGAGTAGCCCGATTTAAATTTACCAAACAGATTCTGAAAGTAGACATTAAAACCCAAAATTCGTATATCTGAGATGTTTCAATAAGGTTGATAAAGTATGATAAAAATGATTAAGAACACAGCGCGAAACGCGTAAATTTGAGACCGACGCGACGCCGACGGTAAATTTGCAATAGTGGTAGTGGGGGAAACAACAGCCTGATGCGCCGTTCACTTCTCTGCATTTTACAAAATAATGGCCTAAATTGTTTGTACTGCAATTATGCAAAAACTATTAATGCGACAAATTTCATCTTCCGCCTGTTTGAAGTACACATACTAAGCAATCATTTTCCGAAACATCTACCCTTAATATTGTAAATTAACAAAGATATTAACTTTTGAAAAATTTTAATTATTGAGTTTTCCCGACTTTTCTCGGTGAGAAATGGTCCGATCGGGGTCTTCAAACACCATTTTGTATGTTTTTTTTAATTCTCTACAAATGTCCAGTTGGAAGTATCGTGATCCATGCATACATTTTATAATATCAACGAAAAACTAAAAAAGTCCAAATTTATTGTTATTTATGTTTATAAAAAATGAGAAAAAATTCCTTACCTGATAGTTTTTGTATTTTATGTACCTTACAACTGCTGCGGATGTCGCTTGCTGAAATTCAATAACAAGAAACAATCTCTATTGGTTAGGCTAATTGTTTGACGGAGCGCTCCGCCGTATGGGTATGACTTGAATAAGTAAGAGCTTGTGTTACGTTGTTTTAAAATTTAGCAAAACAAAGTGGATTTAATAATCATGTCTTGGAATTATTGATTTTAGTACCGCTCCTTTTTACTCTTTAATAATTAGTGTTTTTTTATTCTTTAATCTGTAAGAAACTCTTGCTCTTTCAAGACAATATTTATGGTCTAGAAATGCATTAAAAACTATTTCATAGAGTTTATATATTTTTTAATTCCCCGGACCCGTTGTTGTTAAATTCTCGGTAATTTAGTTTTCGACTTCTAATGACCCTCTCCCAAAATGAAATCCTGTATCCACTCTGCCAATGAAGTGTGTCGCGTCGCTAAACGGACCACACTAGGCCGATTTGATTTTGCTCATGTTCTCATATCACCGGTCACCGTTCCGGTTCCTTTTGTTTTTTTATCGTGTACTTGTATAAACTTAAAATGGAATTTAGTTGAAGGTGTTTTTAGAAGGTGTATCTTTTCTTTGTAGAATAGATAGTCAATTAAAATTTTATATGTTTCTTGATGTTTTAAGCCTACTTACTAAACGTAAACGGTCATCAAAACCTATGTTTTTTTATATAATTTACACGTTGTTTATTTAAAATAAAGATTTGCAATTTTTTTTACATTCGGGTAGGGGGGGGTCGCCCCTCCCGCCCCCCCTTTAATCCGCCACTGTCAACTCCTATAAAAGCAAGTGTACATACGTGAGTAACAATATAACAGCTGTAATAATATAATATAATATTTCACCCATCATCCATTTTTTATTTCAATATTTCTAAATTTAGTCGTAAAAAAATCTTAGGTTAGGCCTAGATTTGTATTTACATTTATTACCATAGCAATCAATTGAATAAAATAACAGATAAAACAGGTGTTTGCTCCAATATTTCCATTAACAGCTGATTTCAAACTTTGAAGCAATTATTTGTATTTCTAACTTTTAGGTTAGGTATTTATTTTAAGTGTAGACCTGAACCTTGCTGGTTCTTTTAACCTTTATTATAACTGCTGTTAAAAAATATAAGAAATAATTTGATTTGAACATTTAACATTATTTACCTTCTTAGCTTTGGGTTTATTATTAATTTTACACGTTTATTATAAAGAAAACATAACATGATTATGTGTATAGAAGCAGGGGTGCCTACAATAGGGTTTGATGGCACAATTTGACGGTTCCTCCCAATAAATTATGAGATAATCTGTTGTTTCTATTGTGTTAAAAATCTCCCATTAATCGTAGTGAAAGTGCCGTATTATTGACAGCCAAGCATTTCGACTACTACTGCTTGTAATGCTGTGTAGAGATGAGCAGATAGAGGGTACCGAGTGTGGTGTGGACAAAGTATAAATATATTATAGACATTTACCCCATCATAGCTGAGAGCCTGCCAAGGTCATTCTGCAAACAACTGCCCTCCATTCACAAGTCCCAACACTACTCAGTAGCCCCATTCCCATTGTGGAAGACATGCGTTCACGAGCATGCATAATACATTGACTTCTAATTCCTTATTTTTTATCATTTTAATATACAGTACTAACATTTATTATATCATTGTATGCTTTTATAATAACTTTTTGGGTGAAGATATAGGTATTATTCAAAACTCTTCCTATATCAAACAACTAGCAGGCCCGATCCGACTTTGCACGGATAGACAAATCAAAGTTAAATGTATATTAACTAAAAAATATATATCAAGAAATACTATGTATTTCTTATGGGGATTTTTAGTAACTTTGACCCCTTGAAATCCCCCTAAAATTTCAAATTTTTTTGAAAATCTTTCTTAGCGAGCACTAGGGTCTTGGAGGAAGCGACATACCAAATTTCATTCCAATCCGTTCGCTGGTTTTTGAGATTTCGTGATGAATGAGTGGTATTTGGATTATATATATATAGATTAGATATTACTATTATAATATTTCGTCTAGTATTCTATTTTTTCTTTGCCTCACGTTGCCTCGATAATCTGGCACGCTCGGGGACCCGGTGATGCCGGATTATCAAGGTATTCCTTTAAAATGGTTTAAACAGGGAATAAAATATAAATAAACACACATGTAACATATATATATACATATATATTATATTATTGGGTTGTTAAAGAGTTGTTACAACACACAAACAAAAACAAAAATTACACGTTGAAACTACATAACAATAACTGTGTAGAGAGATTGCCGCTAGCCGCTAACTGATGGACCTCAGGTAGGGACGGCTAAATTCCCCTTTGTTGTTGGCTTCCGTTAGTCAGTACGTGTGGGCTGTCACAAATTCTTCGAACCCCTTTCACTTCCAAACCGTGCAAATCAGTTTTAAATCGAAGAAATTCAATGTATATTTTTCCAAAGACTTCAATTTGTTAAAATAATCTTCATTAAGTGGAAAACGGGTTCACACGTTCAACAAAATACTGTCAGCAACAAAAGAGTTAAACGGTTCCTTTAACCGGGAACGTTTTTAAAGGACAACGAGAGCACATTGTTTTGAATCGGTTAGATTTTTAGGAGAAATATTGATTGAAATGTTTGTTTTGGACAGGTTTTTTGAGCACTAGATTTTTACACACTGTTTTTGACGGCTGCGGAGCCAACAGTGTAGACCGGGCCTAAATCACTCAATAATAAAAAAAAAAACTGGTGAGAATTTTCAAGATTATGGATGCCGAACTATCGGGTCTGCCGGTCTATTGAGTGCCAGATTATCGAGGTCTTACTGTAATAATAATAATATTTTTCTTAAATGCCCACCATTTACTTAAGTATTACTTATTCAAAACTCTTTTATTTTTACAATATGACAACAATACTTATACAACTAATATTTAAATCATAATACATCCAATATACAGGGTTTCTAGTGATATGACCTTTTGAAATTCCCTGACTTTTCCCTGACATTTCCCTGACTAAATAACCTTTTCCCTGGCCAATTTTAGAAAAAGCACAAACAAAATCATGCTAATTTAATATTAGTAAATCAATCAAATTATATTGGTGAGCAAATAAATTTTTAGGGAATTAATTAAATATTTAATTAAACACGATAATATTATAACAGTTCAATATTTAATACTATCTATGTTAATGTACCAACTACCAGCATTTGCAAATTACGCATTTATGACTATAAATATTGAATTACTCAAATTATATATTATTACATTATAACAAAAGAAATAACTACAGTAATCGGTTTTTTTTAATCCAGCTACCATTTGCATTGAATATTTAATTAATTGATACGAACATACCCAAATTCGAAAACATTTAATAATAAAACTAACATTTTAAAAAATAGAACGTTGGAGAAAGGTTTCAAAGTCATATCAAGGCAAGTACATTGGAACAAGCTGCCACAATCACACGCTTAACTTGCCGATAATGGTTTTTACTAGGGATGGGTCGATTCTCGATACCACCGATACTTTAGCTTTGGTATCGGTATCGAGAATCGATAGCCGAAACTCGATACCGATTACCGAAACCAAGAGATACTCAGTTGTCAGAACTGCCCGTTCTCGTATAGACTCCGTGAATGTAATCTCCGGTATTTGCAATCGCATTCTCTGTATTTTAACTCAATTCAGCATTTTACAATAAATATCAGTAGGGAAAATGTAAAACATTATTAATTTTATGTAAGTGGACATTTTCTCCAGTAAAATGTTTTAGGCAATTGTTTCCTTTCATAAGTAAACGCTTATTGTTTTATTTTTATTCATGCGTAGGCTGTTATTTGTACACAAGAAGTCTAAAGTAGGCTCAAGGTCAAACACTTTCGTTTGTTATCGTGTCTATAGAATTAGGGTGTCTATTGTGAAGAAAAATAACACATTTTATAGATCGGTAACAAAAGTATTTAAACTTTAAAGTAATATATTTTTTTTTTTTTTAAGCCGGGTAAAACTTGTTGGGACTTACGTTACCCGTGATTTATGATTTTTATGGAAGTCCGGACGGAATTCCTTTGTTTTACTTTTTATTTAGAGATGGGTCGGTTCCATTTTTTTTGGTTCCCGGTTCTAGAGTCAAATCGGTTCTATTTATTATTCAAGGAATTTAACAAGAATTTAAGAGTAAAGTATAAGATTTAATTTGAATACTGAAATGATTAAGTATGTTGTGTACCGTACAGATAATTAAATACAAGTATTCAGCTAAGTTAAATTACAGACAAAAGTCCATCACTTTCAACGTCTATTATAAAATATTGCCACACTTCGATGGCATTGCTGAAAAGACTAGCCTACTCCGGTTAAGTTTCCACATATCCTCAACTAACTAAACTTAATCAAATTAATATGTTAATTCAGTATAGTGTCGATTATCCGAAAACGGAAATGTACTGTAAATAAATAAGTACATTACAGTACTGCACGTCGTGCACGTAATTCCGAATTTAAAAGTTTTTACTCGCAAAATCAGCCGAGTTGTAGATTTCAGGGAGTTAGGGCGCTCAACGGAACAGCGGCGGCTGTTGGTTGAGTCAGTCGAGCGCTTGGCCTCCCTTTGTATGTGAGTAGGCCTGCACAATTTAATTACCCGAACAAATCGACGAAATATTTTAATTTAATAAAAAAATGAATAAAACACTGCACTAAAACTGAATAGGCTACTGTAAGTATTTACACACAGCGTTATTAACTTGATATTACAATACTTTGTTCTAACAAGTTGTTCAGACTTCGGCGGGACTAAACGGACGCCGTCGAATTAAATTTTCCATGATTGAAGTTCCGATTATTTCTGAACTTATCCGAATTGAACGTTCAGAAACAAAACATATGATATTCCGAGTAACGCAATCCTAGTCAGTCGTAAAAAATATTATTCCGAATAATTAAAAACTTGTTTTATTTTAAATTGCAACACATTCTGCTATTTCGTTACTGAAACTCTCACGTGTTTTTCATTGGACTAGGTTAATTGTATTTTCTTATGCGGACATTAGATTGTTTTCGGGAGTAGGTTTTTTCGCGGACATACGCTGTTGTATATTAAATTGCGTTTGAATGCCGCGTTTTATAAAATTAAAGCTAATAATATTCGGACGTCGTATTCTTTTGCGGACATTCGTCATTTTATTTTTAATAACATTTCACCAAATATTCATAAAATTGGTACTAATTATATTCGGGCATCGGTTTTTTGCGGGCATTTACTGTGGTACTTAAATTATTTTTAACGCCTACGTTTTTTAAAATTAGCGCTAATAATATTCGGACGTCGTACTCTTTGCGGACATTCGTCATTTTATTTATTTTTTTTCGCTGTTTTTTTTTTTTTGTAGGTATCGGAATCGAGAATCGATTTTTCAAAGTATCGGTATCGAGAATCGAAAAATCTGGTATCAACACATCCCTAGTTTTTACGTATCAGAATACATAGTTTTCTTATTGATTAATTTAAGTTCATCTTATCTTTAATGTTTATTTTCTCAATTAAAAATTGTATTAATCTATGATTTTAAATAGTTATTTTTAACTACTCTCCTTAGAAATGTTTTTTTTTCCTTACCTTAACCAAAATTCCCTGACTTTTCCTGATTTTTCCAGAAAAGTAAAATTTCCTGACTTTTCCAGGTTTTCCCTATTGCTAGACACCCTGAATATATTATATAATTATTTATTTTCTTTTTTTTTAAAGTACAAATTATTTTTTTAAATCTTTTTCTTTTTGGGGTTATAGTTCAGGATTGATAAAATATGCAAATTTAACCATAAAAGCGCCAATGTTAGTTAAAATGGATTTTTTGCCGTTCACAAGCATTTTTTTCCAAAAATTCGTCAAATATAGTAGTTACATCCCAATCCAAAAGTGTTCCATAGATTTTTTTTATAGAAACAAGTCCCAAGAATTTATATATGCAATTGAAAAATTGATTGATGTAAAATTGTCAGGAAGCAAAAAATGTTCAATAAGGGAAAATCCATTAGGCCTACATAAAAAGTAGTAAATATTTTTTGTATTTTTTTCAATTAGTTCTAAATAGAAGTGTAGAAAAATATATATCAATTTTTTTAGAAAACGCCTTTTTTATGTTCTTACTACAAGACTGCTAACAAAATAAGGCTTATTTTGACATATAAATTAGGAATATAATATGCTATATGCAAAAATTAAATTTGATTATAAAAATTTTAGAGAATAAATCATAAAATAACCTTATTTTATGAAAGTATTTCACTTTGTTTCATTAGATTTACAAGAAATAACATAAAACTGTCACTGAAGCAAAGTATATAATCCCAGACGCTGTCTACAATGCTAAACTATAACAGCCAACGCGCCTGGGGCATTGAAGAATATCAGTGAAATGTCCATATTTCACGGAAATATCCGAATAGCCTGCCAACACTAAAAAATCAAGTTTACCTTATATCAAAAGAGCTTGCATAAATTCAGTAAAGTATGTAGACTAGCCTTTAATTGTCATTTGTGCTTCCCATAAGTAAACATGCACAGTTAATTAATAGAAATAACACCAACATTTTTTATTAATACAATAAAGCTAATAAAAAACTAACAAAGAATATTGAAAACACAATATTTATATTAAAATTCTTACCCAGTTCCTGATGATGTAAGGAAATATTGTGGCTGTACTGGATGTAATTGTACAGTACGAACAGATCGAGCATGGCATTCATATGACCGAGTTAAACTATTTTCTTGACTAATTCTTTGATCAACCACTCCTACCAAACCATTGCCTTTAAATAACAAAACAACATCATGTAATACTGTGGTAGCTTACATTATAATTGTCAGAATAACTGTGAATAAGTATAGAATTACTTTGTTATTAATGGAAAAAAATATTTGTGTCTGCAAAAACTTGGCAGTAATTTTAGTATTTTAAACAAAGTTAGGAACTATAGACCAGAGTCGATAATTTTGAAAATGGTAAAAAGTTAAAAAAAAAATTATAGTAGGATGAAACCCGTTAAAAAAGGACGAGAATATAACAAAAATTAAAGGAAAAATAATTTACGCACGATCTGAGGCCGGGAAGTGGAAGGGGGTAAGTTTTTAAGGGTAAAAAACGGTGTATCTCGATTTCCGGCAAAACTAAAAGTCCTATGGAAAATATTAAATGACAAAATTGTAGGTAATAAAGAGAATTCTATGAATTCTATAATAAAGAGACGTCTACAACTTTTTTAATTACACTTTTTTCACATAACCTCAAAATTTATGTGAAAAATTCAAATAATCAAGTTTTTGGTTTTTTATTTTTATATTATGCAAAAAAAAAAAAATTTCCTACGAAATTTGGTGAAAACTTACCTTTTTATGTCCTAAAGACACTGTAATTTTTTTGATTTGAAATATTTATTTTTTCACCTTATTTTGACTTAATATCGAAAAAACACCTTAATTTTCAATCGAAAATTCTCGCGTCAAAATATCAGCTTTTTAAAAAACGTCGGGGAGTTTTTTGTTCGTTGAAATCTCTTCTTTCTGATAATGTAAAAAAATATATACATTACTATGGTAAATGTTCTCAGAAAATGCAAAGAAAAGAAAAAAACTCGAATCCGAAATTTTTTTTAATCATTATGCACAATTTTGAGATATTTAGTAAAATTTACACTTTAATTACTTGAAAAACATAAGATTCTATGTAAATCCATAAATCATATAGATTTCAAGAAACATGCGAAAATAGTTGTTCTAAATATTAAAGATAGGATTTAAAGGGGGATTTCAATTAAAAAATGTGATTGCTCAAATTTTGTTTAGTCAAAAAGTTGATTTATTAAATTCTAATTACATTTATATCATAGAAAATCTCATAATATATGAATAGAAATGTAAATCGTAAACCTAGCCCCTTCCCCACTTCTCTATGAAATACCTTTTGATGGGCTAAAATTATCACTAGGTAACTCAGATATATAAGTTATCTTAAAATAGCAATAAATAGGCATCTATGCACATAGTTTAAAGAACATTCTACAACTTTCTCAAAATATTGTAGATGTCTTATTCAATATTAACTTATTTGATTGTTAATTATAGTAGTATATTTCGATTTGTATTTTTTTGTTTATCAATGTAACATAGAATCTTACGTTTTTCAAGTAATTAAAGTGTAAATTTTATTAAATAGCTCAAAATTGAACATTAAAAAAAAATTCGGATTCGAGTTTTTTTCTTTTCTTTGCATTTTCTGAGAACATTTACCATAGTAATGTATATATTTTTTTACATTATCAGAAAGAAGAGATTTCAACGAACTAAAAACTCCCCGACTTTTTTTAAAAAGCTGATATTTTGACGCGAGTATTTTCGATATTAAGTCAAAATAAGGTGAAAAAATAAATATTTCAAATCAAAAAAATTACAGTGTCTTTAGGACATAAAAAGGTAAGTTTTCACCAAATTTCGTGGAAAAAATGTCTTTTTGCATAAGATAAAAATAGAAAACCAAAAACTTGATTATTTGAATTTTTCACATAAATTTTGAGGTTATGTGAAAAAAGTGTAATTAAAAAAGTTGTAGGTCTCTTTATTACCTACAATTTTGTCATTTAATATTTTTCCATAGGACTTTTAGTTTTGCGGGAAATCGAGATACACCGTTTTTTTACCCTTAAAAACTCACCCCCTTCCACTTCGCGACCTCAGATCGCCCGTAAGTTATTTTTCCTTTCATTTTTGTTATATTCTTGTCCTTTTTTAACGGGTTTCATCCTAATATTATTTTTTTTTTTGTTTCAAAAATTATCGACCCTGGTCTATAGGAAAATTTTCTTATCAAAATACCAATCCTTAAGAAATATTATAAAATTCTGTGTACTATGTTTAAAGTCAAATTATATTTACAGGTTTTGAAAATAGAAGTGACATTGATTCCGGTAGGAAGACTGGCTACATGAATCAAACTGGTTTTTTCTGTGCAATAATTTCGGGGACTCTAAATTTCTGTCTGGTTATCACAATATAATTTAACAAATAAAGCTCTTTAAGAGAATGTTTTCCTGTTTAAAAGATTCACTGGAATAAACTATTACCCAATTAATAAAAAAAAATACGATATTGATTTTTTTTAAGTGAGTTAATAAAGACCAGTTAATTAACCGACAATGTGTTCGTAGCTAGGTCAATACACAACTAAAAGAGGGACGTCTGTGCGGGAGGCATCAACAGTGATGACTCAAGTCAAGTTACTGCTACTGCGTAGTTACAACTATTAGTAGATGTACCTATAGAATTTCATGATAGCTCTAATTCCAGTTTTAGCTTCTGTTTATTCACAACGATTTGAGTTGCTACTAGAACTCTTTAGTAACTAACAGGGTTTTATTCACTCCTCCCACTATATTTTATGTCTATCAACTCAATCACATCTTCAACATATTCAAGAACTCACCATGAGCTACTAGAAGATTGTGTTCATCAAGTTCACAATGCCATGTAAGATGTGATGGAAAATTATCTTCATTAGTTTGGTAGACCTAAAACCAATACAGTAACAATAAAAAAACTAGCACGAATGTTCTACAAACATTATAGCGCAGTCATTGAAGCATTATTGCTCCGAATTTTTTTACTGTGAACCGATTTGCATGAAATTTTGGAATTAGGCTCATCTTACCCTTAACTTCAAAAGTGAAAATGATCTGAACTCCGCACCCACCCTGGGGGTGGTTGCCACCCCTTCTCGGTGGTGTAATTTTTTTTTCAAAATAACCTCAGATATCGATAGAAGGCCTAACTTTAAGCAAAAAATCCTCTATAAAGATTTTCAAAAAACCCAATACTTTTCAAGTTATTGGCAATTGAAAATTTGGAATTTTTTCACATTTTTTAACCGTTTTTTGCTAATATCTCCAAAAATATGCATTTTAACAAAAATTTTATGATGAACAAAATTGTAGCAGGTAAAAAACTGTGAACAAATCGGTTTTTTATAAAGTGTTCTAAGTGCAATATTAAGTGAGATATTAAAGATCAAAGCCGTTTTTTATTTTTTCTGAAATTTAATCGATGTGTTCAATGCCATCTAGCGGCGAGCAGATACATTTTATGCATTCTAATGAAAAAGGGTTTTGTAGTGCTTGAAATAAGCTTTAAAATGAGCACTGTTAAAAGTCTTTTGCACGTAAAATGAGTGAGCTGTATTGCAAATAAGAGGAACATCTAATGTTTTTTTCTTTTAAATCAATGGGTTACATAAGTGCCATTTCCATCGAAATTAAAATTAATCGTATTCCGTCTAGAATTAACTTTAATATAAAGAGTTTGATGGATTCTAGCAGTTTGGCTGCTTTAGAACACATATTTTTCAAAAAAATCACGATTTTAAGAAAAAATTTTTTTCGAATTTTTAAAAAAAACCACCTTCTTTTCATAATATCTCAAAAATGATGAAAGATACGTACAAAAGTATAACAATGAAAAATGTAGGTTTTTTTCTGACAAAATATTTTGTTTTTTGGTTTTTCTGTCACACAAAAATTGATGGAGATATGATTGTTTAAAGAGCGCGCGGCAGCGCAATCACAATCAATTTTTTTTTCTTAAAATCGTGATATTTTTGAAAAATATGTGTCCTAAAGCAGCCAAACTGCTAGAATCCATCAAACTTTTTATATTAAAGTTAATTCTAGACGGAATACGATTAATTTTAATTTTGATGGAAATGGCACTTATGTAACCCATTGATTTAAAAGAAAAAAACATTAGATGTTCCTCTTATTTGCAATACAGCTCACTCATTTTACGTGCAAAAGACTTTTAACAGTGCTCATTTTAAAGCTTATTTCAAGCACTACAAAACCCTTTTTCATTAGAATGCATAAAATGTATCTGCTCGCCGCTAGATGGCATTGAACACATCGATTAAATTTCAGACAAAATAAAAAACGGCTTTGATCTTTAATATCTCGCTTAATATTGCACTTAGAACACTTTATAAAAAACCGATTTGTTCAGTTTTTTACCCGCTACAATTTTGTTCATCATAAAATTTTCGTTAAAATGCATATTTTTTTAGATATTAGCAAAAAACGGATGAAAAAAGTGAAAAAATTCCGAATTTTCAATTGCCAATAACTTGAAAAGTATTAGGTTTTTTGAAAATCTTTATAGAAGAATTTTTGCTTAAAATTAGGCCTTCTATCGATATCTGAGGTTATTTTGAAAAAAAAATGTACACCACCGAGAAGGGGTGGCAACCACCACCAGGGTGGGTGCTTGAGTTCAGATCATTTTCACTTTTGAAGTTAAGGGTAAGATGAGCCTAATTCCAAAATTTCATGCAAATCGGTTCACAGTAAAAAAATTCGGAGGTAAGACCCTATTTTTCGCTTCAATGACTGTGCAGTCATTAATCAGTATTAATCAAACAAGTTATTATACTTATCTATGCATTTGAATTAATCCTGTGCTGATTCCTGTTAATATAATTTTTGTTTATAGTTCTCGTTACTGAAATACTTTCAGTTCAATTAATTATTATAGTTACATTTACATCAGCTATTCTAATTTGAAACAAAACTACTTCACTTGCAATTCAATATCAAGTTTTACAAACAATGTGGTGGGTTCACAATGAGATCACCATTGTCTAACTACTATATTGTTAGAAAAATTTCTAAATTATATCGAAATTGAGCATATTATAGGTGTGTCTATTGCTATGCATTATGTTTGTCAAAAAGAAATAAAATGAATGGCTCCTGAACTGTACATCTTTGTATAAAATATAAACGTTCATAAATGCCACCTCCAGTAAAAGAAAAACATTTCCAGTACCACTTCTTGGTTGGTTTTGCGCGTAAGTTCGTACGACGCAATGAAATGGTTGGTTTTGTCCACAGTGCCCTTATGCTTTATCTTCTTATTGTGAGTCCGACATTTTTTCTGAGTATGTATAAAGTTATGTTTGGCCTAAATGTCGATCTTTTTATCTTTAAATTTTTTATCTCGCGATCTACTTCTGATTATTTGTAAGGGTATTTTTGGTGTGGGCACAGGAGTGACGTTGTTGCTCTGGTGACGACCTATTTATAATTTCTTGTACATTTTAAAATTGTGTTTTTCTTCTTCTTTTTTCTTTCTTCTCTCTTTTTAAATAATTATTATTGTAAAGTTATGTTGTGCAGACCTCGTGTCTATGTGGGCACTATCCATAGACGATAATTTGTATTTTTTTTTGTAAAATGTTATTTATGAAATAAATAAGTAAAAATAAATAAATATATAGTCTAAAACAATGTTTGGTTCTGCGGGAGGTGATCCCGTTTGGACATCTGCTACGAGCCTCATTCATTTCCTGTTTTTTTTTTTACTCAACATGTCTTATCTTGCTAAGGCAAAACCATGATATTTTTATTTCTGTTAGCTACAATTGTTCCTTTCATGGGCTGCATTTTCTAATTCATACCTTTGTAAGAAGCTTACATGATGACGCTGCTAAAGTTAGAGTGTTTGTTGAGCTTACAAACGCGTGTTTTAAATAGTTATCCAAAAATTAAATTATGGAAAAGAGATGAATATACAACTCAATTCATAAAAAAGAAGAAGCATTTGATTTTTTATAATAACAAAAGAGTGTTACATAAAGCAGTAATGAACTGCAAATTAGGTTAATATTTATAATTTGTACACTTACAAGATCAAATGATCCTTTCTGGATATCAGCTCGACGGATAGTGCCATCGTGACTAGTTGTATACAGCTTGCTGTGATTAGTGCTGCTTACACTTATACAGTTGATCGGACTCACGTGCGGGTTATATTCTGCTAAACCTGAGTCACTGGCAACATCCCAAATACCTGAAAGAAGTTTGATTTTATTCTATAATATATAGCTAACCACATCCTGCAGCTTTCCACATTCTGGTTTTTTCTTGGATTAAGATTTATGAAAGGGTTGGATTGTGTAAGGTTTTGAAAGAGATTACCTATGCTTAATTTTAACCAAGAACTACACTGTCTCTTCAATTTTACAAACGGGTGAACAATTGTATGCAGACAATATTTTTGTAATGTGAACTAGTAATAAATGCAGACAATTAGATTTGAATTACAAACAGAACAATTTTATTGGTGTAAAGAATGAACCAATCAGGAAAGTGTAATGTGAAATTAGGTCAGTCAGAAACAACTGACAAGTTTCTGGAACGTTTGGCAAATCACAATAGAGAGCTTTGTAACGTGCTGTGGTTACACAAGCCGTTTACAAACAAATTTATTAATGAAAAATAAAAAAAGAAATAAATAAAATTTTGACAAATTATTTCTAAGTTAATTTTAATTAAAAAAATAACCTTTGCTGCGTAACAATTATTTGTAATATCCTACCTTCAATCCATATACTTTACTTTATTTAAATAATTATCAATTCAAAATATTATGTCACTATTCCCTTAATCACAACAACAACAATCAAACATAACCCCAAAATTGAAAACAGGTTATGTTGTAGTCAGATCTGTGTTTATCACAGTTGACTACCAAATCTCTGTTACGCATTAATTTTTTACATCTGTGCGTATAGTTGATAGCTACAGGGTAGATCGCCTTAGAAGCATTGCATCTATGTTTCTACACACAGAAGCCCTACCGCCAAAACATATCACTCCGCCAACAACTGACGCCATTTTGTTTCCATCTTAGATTACACTGAAATTTAACATTTAATTGCAAGGTTCGATTTACCATAAAGTACTTCTGGGAAGGAAAGGACTCAAATTAAGAAAGCATAGTAGTCGGCATTTAGATTTACTCCTCCATTACTGAAATTTTTAAATGCATACAAAAAGAACAAATAACCTGGCAAATCATATTTAAAAATACAACCCAATCGCTCACGCACTCATTCAAATCTTAAATCTAACATACAAAATCTTATATCTTACTCATATTATTTTTGAATGCAGACCCCTTTTTTACATTATTTATTTAAGACTATTTACTTACGTACGTTTTTTGTTGAAATTATGAATTTTTATAGTGCACTTTTAAAACTTGCGATACAAAGAATGAATTTACTTTTAACACATTTTTTATCTTATGCAAATTTTTATTTAAACAATTTCATAGTTAGTTAATTGTTTAGCCTCATTTATCACTGAATTTGTTTTATGGATGCACGGATATAGTTCACTCCGAAAACACTGTTCATTTTCTACAAGTCACCTCGTTAACCCGCCATTACTCTGCTTTATCAAGCCACGCTTGTTTTTCGAAATTTATTTAAGTCGATATCTCCTACTACGGACGTCCGATTTTCACCATTCTACACTCTAACATGAGTACACTGTCTCTACTACACTTTGAAGATTTTTACTTTGTATTTCTTACATAAATACCGCACTTCTCCATACTTGTGGAGCAATATACTTAGCACACCACAAATAGGTCTATACGATAGAACGTCTCTGATGCAAGTGAGGACAAAGGCTTCACTTTTGGTATCTTTCTCCTTCAAGTATGACGTCACATCGCGTGATTTTCAGGGGGCCATAAATATGTCTCCCTACGGGCAACATGGTCTATTACCAACATCACAGACCAAAATCCTGTCCTTGTTCATTAGTATCACAGTTTGAATTATGCATACTACCAACATAATAAATCAAATTTAGTTCTTTCAATGTCTGCAACTGTCTTTTCAATATCTCTTAACTATGGGCTAGAAATTTAGTGAATCACTTAGCTTCAAATTACCCTAACACTGTTCGATGTTTTGTATTTTGAACATTGTGAAATACAATTGCATAAATTAAATAAGATTAAATTCAAAACTGAAATAAAATGTTAAGTAAGATTTTATATTTATTAAAAACGTCTGCATTTTCCCTTTGAATTTCTATGTTTATTATTTTCTTACAAAATACTAAGTTTTTTAAAATAGGCTAAAATGTCCAAAATTTACATAGCGACCCCCTTTACATTATACCCTTGTTTAAGTGATTAAAATCCCTGAAACTCACATATATTACAACATCGATTTTTAGCGATCACTAGACTTTCTCTATATTATAGTATAGTGAGAAAGTAAAAGTATAATTATTGAAGAATTCTGCCCTTCATCATTACAAATATATTTAACTACTGGAAGAAAAATATTTCGGTTGTTGATGTATACACAAGATATTATATTATATTGTCAGCAAACCCGTGCATAACTTTTATACATTAAAATTCGCCTTTCAAAAGAAAAGAAAATATTAAATCACTAAACATTTTTCTTTAAACTCAAATTTTAAGCAAACAATGTGTCTGAACGTAAACTGACTATGCTATGTCAGAAGTCTGTGCAAAATTACTAACCGTCGATGGCTTATTTACTTTAACTGATAGTAATTAAACTTTTCAACCATACTACGAGAAACCATACTCCAAGGATTACCTGAACTTCAACACTTCCAAACATCAAAGGTAAGATTAAAAACTGGATTAGCTTACCCAGATAACCAGCTGTACTGCCAGCAATCACTAGTAGTTTGGACTCCATAGGATGAACACAAAGGGACTGAATGCGTTTGCTACAGACTTTTGTTTGTAGTTTAGCCAAATGTAATCCACGCATATCGTCAATTAACCTGTACAATTTGTTTTGTATTAACAATCAACAAAAAATATTTCGATTACACAGTTTGCTATGTTAACCTGATTGATCATGCTATCGTGTATTCTGGATGGTGTAATATGTAGGGTCAAAACTCCAGTTAAATTAGACCCACTTTAGGCGTTATATGGTTTGAAATCCCAAAGTTTTGAAACTTTGTAGTATTGTTTGGGAAGGTTTAATAACGAACATATCAAAAGTCCTGATCGATAGGTGGTGAGCGCGAGGGGAGGAAGGGCAAAGGAGCATATCTAACTTGTATTAAACTTTTCAATTTTTGAACACAAAATATCTTGTAAACTACATGCTCTACTGAAAAAATAATAAGGATAATTTTTGTAGATAATTTAATTCCCTTTATTTTTGATAATGAACACTTTTTTGATAGAACCCATATTTTCCAAAATATTTACGAAAAGTAAAAAAAGTCATATATTTTGTATCCATACGCTCACCCACCTATTGATCAGGACTTTTAATATGTTCATTATTAGACCTTCCTAAACAATCCTTCCTTCCTTCAAAACTTTGGGATTTCAAACCGTATAATTTCCTAATTTGACTGGGCTATCAGTTTTTCTTCTGATAAATAAAGGAAAGTTTGCAAGTATGAAATTGCTTTTTGGGTGTGAATAACATTAAATCTACTGTATACAAATGAGTAAAATAAAAAAATAACTATGATAATGTATTGACAATATATTTAATTGGGTATACTAGAATTTTAGTATGATATTTATTTTCTGCAAGAATACAACACCAACAAAGATGATCTATATGGTTGTTTAATTTAGTCTAACTATTTAAGCAAAAAATGTGTCGTTAATCAGCTAAATGAATAAGTAGACAGCTAAAATACCATTATTTATTATCTTAGGCTATTAAATAAACGGTACCAGAAACTGGCACATACTTTCTCAAAAACATATTTAAATTATTAAACAGATTCACTGTATTAATAATTGTATTCATAATTCATAATTGCATTAAAGTAGGAGAGGGGATACATTAGTAGGAGAGTAACTAGTAAATATTATTATTAGCTAGAGAAAACTATTCGATCGATTTCAAAGAAATTTGCACCAAACATGTCAATTAGGCCTGTATGGATGCACGTAAAAAGGTTTTGAAAATTTTTGTAAAACAACCCCCTTTAGGTACATTAGAACTGGCATCGTTAAAGCTAAAATTGGCCAGCGCGTTTATAGCATTTTGCAAGCATATTTTTAAAAATTCGCCAAAAATAGTAAATGAACAAAAATCCAAAAGTGTTCAATAGCTTTTTTGTAGAAGAAACTTCAAAGAATTCGAATATGGCACTAAAAATTAGTTTCTTTTGAAATTGTTAAAGTTGTTAGCTCAAGAAACAAAAACTGTTCAGTAACGAAAGGAAAAAGTTCAACTTTAGGCCTACATAACAAGTAGAAAACATTTTTTGTATTTTTTTCGTAAGCGTAAAAAGTTTTGTAATTTAGTTCTAAATAGAACTGTATAAAAACATTTATCAATTTCAAATTTCTTATTTTGAAAAAAACTGTTTTTATGTTCCAAGTACACGACTGCTAACAAACCTAGGCTTAGATTGAAACGTAATTTACTAATATATGC
Organism: Philaenus spumarius; assembly: GCA_018207615.1. Classification (NCBI taxonomy): domain Eukaryota; kingdom Metazoa; phylum Arthropoda; class Insecta; order Hemiptera; family Aphrophoridae; genus Philaenus; species Philaenus spumarius. The sequence continues at coordinate 245,935 of JAGFPH010001374.1, forward strand.
TTTGCCCAAAAATGAAATATTATTACAAGAAAGTGTAGAGGATAAATCAAAGAAAAGAACGGTATAATTGTTTTTCCTTAGTTCACAAAAGTGTTTGAGTTATCTTTATTTGAATAACAAAATGACATGAATCAAATGACATTTTGCCGTCTTACAAGAAAGGTGCTTTGAATACCGTGGGAGCGATAGATGCCGGGGGATCTCGCCACACTGTCCTAATTATGTACTTCCACTGCTGTCTAGACAAACAAAAAAACTGGTTTTTCTAGTTAACTTCCCACCGTTAAAAAGATCGAGAACGATTCTCTACAAAATGGTATCAAGAAATCTGTAAAAACATATGGAATTGTAGGCGTCATCTCTGATGACAAATGGGCTGTTTCATTGGTTGAAAAACTGTCGCAAGGGTTTACAGACATCTTTTCTATTATTCCTGTAAAATAGTGACATCTGATTGGAAGGCACCATTAGAAAGATAAAATCTTGAAGAATCCAATGGTAGCTTTATAATCTCGATATAAATACTTCAGTAGAGTGATTTCAACGTTGAAGAAGAGAGAAATAACAGTACAATTGTATGCAGATTCGCCCGCGGAAATAGCTGTAACAAGATATGCATATTTTAAAACAATGATTACGTATGTAAATATACGTTTTACAAAAAAGTTGTAAATACAAAAATTAAAGTTTAATTCATTTCAAAAAATAATAACCGATTTTTTGGGGGTTTTTCAAAACCTTTTTTCGTGCATCTCTACATGGCTAATTGACATGTTTGGTGCAAATTTGTTCGAAATCGATCGAATAGTTTTCTCTCTAGCTTTGTAAACGTACAGACATACATTTTGTAAAAACGACTTTTTTGGACTCAGGGGGTCCCAAAACGGATATTTCCACAAAACTCTCAACATCGATTTTTTTTGCGATCACTATACTTTGTCTATACTGAATTACAGTGAGAAAGTAAAATTAGATAACTAAATTTTTGATAGAATATCATAGCACAAAGAAAAACAATGTAAATCAGAGTAAAGTTTGATTATAAGTGAAAATCCAATACCACTTCATGTAACCTAGGCCTAACCTACAAACACTAAACATGGAAGAATAGTTTTACTAGATAAAATCTGCACTGAAATTTTTTATAAAAATAACAACACTTTGTAATTGTTTATTTATTTTATGTACAACTCCAAACTTTTGACACGTACTACTAAGGGCACACATGTGAGCTTGAACACTAAGAGAAGTGGCCGACGCACAGTACATTGGTGCTTCGCCCGCCAACCTCCATATTGGGAGTATTTTCAATACACAGTGTAAGATCTCCAACTTCCCAAAGTATAAAATAATATAGAATAGGAC